>PVKS010011898.1:0-55250 GCA_004027875.1 Aplodontia rufa | reverse complement strand
TTTGCTGTGCTGTGATTCAGCAGGACTTCTCAGAACCTGGACTGGCCTAATGAGCATGATCGATCCATAGGCACAGCTTTTTCCCGGATCATCCGGTGAAAGAATTCTTCCCTGGCACCCCCTAGAGCACCTCCTAGAAACAAATAGCGGTTTTTGAACACTGTTTAGGAAATGCTAGTGTGGGTTCATTTTATTATTTCACCTGCAATCCAGCCCAATGAAAGTCCTCAATATTTCTTCACCTCCTTCAAGGGAAAAAAAAAAGAAGAATCCAAAAGAAACTTCCCACTTCTTTCCCTGGTATATTTGTTAGGGTGGCACAGCTGCTATAACCCATAAACTTCAAAATCTCATGTGTGACACAATACTAATTAATTTCCCTCAAGCGGCATTCAGGGCAAGTGAAATCGCCCAAGAAGCTTTGGAACCTTTCTCTGTCCCCCACCCCTAGGAGCTCTGGTGTGACAGCTCAGGAGCAGGGCCAGGCCTTAAGAGTCTACCTCTTCCAGCTATCTGAGTCGTTCCATGGAGACCTCTGCTTAGCCTTCGAAGGGCCTATGTTGGAAAAGTTTCTTAAGTTACTGGTCAATATAGTGTTGCTTCAAAAGTTGAGAGAGAGAAGCTTCATAGGGAAGGAAGGATTATTTAACCAGAACTATCGTCCGATATGAATCTCCCAGTTAACTCAGTGTCCTGTGCCTGTTAATCCTGCCCAGCACTGGGTCTGACACTTTTCCGTCATGGCGTCCAATAGGACTGGAACAGCACCTGCTGCTGATTTATTCATGAGCCTTTGGGGCTGTCCAGCAGTAGAGGGTGGTGAGGAACAGAACTGGCTCCAGAGCTGCCCTTTGAATTCTGGATTCAGCACCCACTAATACGTGACCAGGATAAGCTGCCTAACCTCTCTGCCTCAGTTTCCCCATCTGTGAACTGCAGGGAGTAAGTCTCCCCATCTCACCAAGTGCTGTGAGGATTACACAAGCAAACCCATGAGGACGTCTCCAATAGTGACTGGAGTACGGGAAGTTTTCAGAAAACGTTGACTATTATTATTTTTATTCTTGTCCAGCGGAGTTCTCCACTTTAAGACTTGGAGGGGTGCAGAGAAGATGAAGGCTATGCTTCTGCCCTCAAGGGATTCATAACTGGGCATGAGAGGAAGATAGATGAATTGTGACAGATGTGACAGCTTTCACAGTATTGTGTGCAAAATTCTGGGAGTGTCTCCAGAAGTGTGGAGAAGGACAGGAAGGCTGCCTGGAAGAGGTGGCATTAGATTATGCCCTTAACAGCAATATTGAACCTACAGACTCGGTCACTTGGGACTAGAGGGAGCTTGAAGAGAAAAGAATGAATTAAAAATGCAACTGTCAGCACCTATAAGCAGTGTGTCAGCCTTGGGGGAAAAGACATTGTCTTCTTCCAAGGCAACCAGGCTTCTGTAACAATCCCTCCATCCCTGGGACTGTGCCCATTTGTGGATGATCCTGACTGAGCACAGTGCCCAACAGTGATCTTTGGCCTTTGTGTTTAGACAGAAAAGCCCTGACATCTTCCAAGGAGTGGCTGGGGACAGGCACAGGGAGGTGGGCAAACTCCAGGGCAGGGTGGGTGCAGCAGGAGGGCAGGGGGAGGGGAGCAGCTGCAACTGCTCTTGAGTCTTCCACAAGGCACAGGATCCCAGGTCCTGTCTCTGCCACAGCCCCTCCAGGAAATCCTGTCATTCGGCCAGGGCATATATACAGTTCAGAGGGACCAATTTTACCAAGGTCTTGGATTCGCCACTTTTCCTGTCTAGAGGCAGCTTTCACACATCTTCTGGTTCAATCCAGGAAAACAAAAGGAAAGGGTTTGAAATTAAACACTGCAATGAGAAAGAGTGTCCTGGATGCTGGTCAGTCTAAGTTAGAATAGCCCAGCCGTTCTGACAGGTGCCTGGCGGGAGGAGTGAACATGCTAGGACACTTGAGGATCCTCTTCCTTGGAGTGGCTCTCCGGAATTTCTACTCTCCGGTGGAAACCACAGGACAGGTAAGAGGACACGCCCATATATTTTTTATTTGATAATTTTCACAATGTGTTCAAAAGCGGTTTGTCTCCCCATGTTGTCATGAGTAAAGGATCCTGCTCGGAACTTCATAAAATCAAGAGAGAGCTTGTGAGAAGGGATCCTGGAGGTGACCCACTTTGATGGCATGGTACCTGGCTGGTTTCATTCCTGAGTTCCACCTCCACCACTGGAATCTCTGATTTCAGGGCTAGTCTTCATGTACCTATTGTGGATTTGAGTATTTTGGCTTCTGTTTATTTTAATCACCTCATCACTATGAATATTTACCATCCCATCTTTCCAACTATTAAAAAAAAAATAACTAGGAGTGTGGAGAGATGTTCTGGGGAATTCCAGGGTGGGTGGTATCTCACTAAGGAACAGATGTATCGGAAATATTTGCCAAATTCATCAGGAATTCACCCATCCCTTCTACCTGCACAGCCGCAGGGCTGCCAGGAAGGTAGCCCTTGTTCAGGTCCTCAGCACCACAAGCCCTGAGCAGGCTCACAGGAGTCCGCGCAGAGTGAGGCTGTATCAGTGAGCACCAGTCTGGGCAATTGATTTTAAATGCAGTTCACAGTATCTAATTTCTGATCCACTAAGACTAAATTTTAGATGTGCACAGTGGTGCACACCTGCATTTCTCAGCTTAGGAGGTTGAGATAAGAGGATCGCAAGTTCAAAGACAGCCTCTGCAACTTAGGCTCTGAGTAACTTAGCAAGACCCTGCCTCAACATTTAAAAAAAAAAAGTGAAAGGGGCTGGGGATGCGGCTCAATGAATAAGTGCTGCTGAGGTCAGACCCTGGCACCAAAAAAAAAAAATAAAAATAAAAAATAAGAGAGAGAGAAAGAATAAATCTTAGACATGATTGTGCAAATTTTTACCCACATTTACTCCAGTTGGCTGTCTTCTGATTATTTTCCTCATGACAATCTGGGAGGATGAGGATGCAGGATGGTTCACATTCCAGCCGGGAAGTGGAGGAAGGGCGAGTTTGAGCTGTGGCTGTATTTGTCTGTTTAGCAGATATTTCAGAGATGAGTCACGGTGTGCCACAGTCGGTGTGCCACAGTCTACCACCTGTTCCCTGTAAGCTCAGCCCCTCCCCTGCCAGTGCCCCCACGAGTAGCAGGAATAACCAGCACCTGGCACCTTCACCAGGCGCTTGCTTTTGCAGAAACCAGGCCTGGACTAGTGTCTAACACTGAGTTTGCTTTGCTGAGGGGATGAGTTGATAAACACTGAATGAGAGGTAGATGAGTCATTCCATTTGAAAAAGGCAATACGCAGGTCAAGGGATTTCCTAAATAGAGAGTAACAAATCCACCCTACTAAGAAAGCAAAGTCAAAGCAATGTCACCCGATATAGCTACCCAAGAAAAAAAAAAGAAAGAAAAAACCTGCCCTCGAAAACACATACTGGTGTCTCACAGCATGAGGGGATTAATTGACACTCTAAGTGTGACTTTTATCACTATTGCACAAAGAACATTCCAGTGCTATTTTGATTCATAATGGTCACCAAATGAAAATGTCCAGTAAAAACAGAGATTTCTTTTTTTTTTTTCTCTATGCCAATTGTGTACAGGGAAGAGAAAGGGCTAATTAAGGAATCAAAGGACCAATAACTTATAGTATGATCTTGAGCAAGTCACGGCACTGTCCCCCCTCTTAGTTCCCCCACCCTGAAATGAGGATGGTGACATTTACAGTGACGTTCAAATGAACTAACACGGGTGGAAGTGTACCTCACCACACCTTGTTCTGCACACACAAGCTTTCTTCCTCCGCAGACCTCGCCTGTTTCAGCGATCCTGGAAGTAGCAATGGTGTTTCCATGCCTCACCAGGGCTGGCCCAGTAGGATGAGTTGTGGGAGAGCCCGCAGAATGAGACACGGTCCTGTCCTGCAAGGGGCTTTGAAATGGAGAGCAAAGACTAACCGAGTGGGCTCCCCTGGGCCAGCCAGAGGAAGAGTAGAAGTTGAGAAAAGGAAGAGAGTTGGCTGTTGTTTTGTGATGACTGTCGCAGCAGGGCCTTGCAGGGTGTAGGCTGGGTAGCCCATGGGGTGGGACAGAACACTCCTGTGAGGACAGACACCAGGCCAGCACAGACGTGGGATGGAGGAGAGTTTCAGACCCAGCATTTACCAGTGGCTACTCCAGATTACGTGCCAGGCAGTGAGCTCCTCAATAACCTCGAGAGTGGTTGTTCCTATCTCCCCTCCACTCGTGATGGCACAGGGTAAGGAGTTCGTTCAGGACTGTACACCTGAGATAAGAGCTTGACCCCGAACTTGGGTCTGTTGACTCCCAAGTTCAGTCTCTCTTTGTTGTACAAAGGTGCTTCATCCTAAACTTGACGGAGGGAGTGAGGAAATTGAGAAGAGGAGGAAATCCACCTGGGAGGGTCAACCCCAGCATCAGGAGCAATGGGGTACCCTGGAGCCAGACCGAAAGTGCATCTGGACCATTTGTTTTAGCAGTTAATCCTGTGCCACCTTATGTTGCTAAATAATGGTGCTCCTGCCTGATGTCCCCAATTTGTTCATTTAATTGCTGGGTGCCACTATGCATCAGGCACTATTTAGGGGCTCAGACTACAGCAAAGGGCAAAACAGAGGACGATCCCTATCCTCATGGAGCTGCCTTTCTGGTTAGATTGTAGTCTAAAGATTGCAGATATCGGTGGAACAGGAACTGTAACCTCCATAGCGTTCTGCACAGTGCTGGCCCACAGCAGATGCTCCTGTGAAATCCATGCTGGGAAATATCCTTGAGGTCTGTCGATCTATTACCAACTGATCTTGAGTAATCTGCTTGAACAATTTCCATTCAGAACACATGTTCTGGAATATATTTCAGGTTTCACATTTGGATAAATGTGAGCAGGACATGAGGTTACCTTGCAGGACTCCAGACTCTAGATCAGGGATGAGAGGTCAGTGCCCCTCCCATCCACAGCCGTGGCAGACATTGCTTGTTGATCCCAACACTCCTTCTAGATAAAACTGAAAGCAATAAGCCAGCCATTAGCAATCAATTCATTGCCATCCTTGATTCCATTCAGATGAAGGCAAGAGTGAAGATTGGCCCAGTTGGATTTTTTTTTTTTTTTTTGGCAAGACTCTGACCATGGGCACTGATATATTTTGTTATGTTTGCACAGGCAAAAAGATGCGATAAGAAGTCTCTTCTGACAATTAGGACCAAGTGCCGATCCTGCTCAGTTAATATTGGAGTCGAGTGCCCGGATGGTTATACCAAGATAACCAATGGTTCTATAGGAGTTCGCGATTGCAGGTACTCATGGGAAAACAAGGAAGCTGGGTCTCCAAATTGTGACCGCCCCCCAAACTGAAACTCCCTGTCTTGAAAATCCCAAAGCATTTCCGTGCATTTCCTCCAACACTATCTTGGACCCCAACTTGTGAACTTGGGTCTATCATTTTTGGTTCATATTTTCATACAAAATTGACTATAATGATTTGCATATAAACATTTCTCCTTCCTCTTGCCTCTCTTTGTTTTTAAATTTGGGTTTTGTTTCATTTGGAAAGGGTTCCAGTTTGAACTTTTTAAAGGCCTAGGGTCTCGTAGTTATCTCATTAATAAGCTAGGGGCCCTGATAGTAATGAGGACCCAAAGAAAGGGGACAAGTGAATTTCAGCCTGGTTGGATTTTTTGTGATGTTGCATTCTCAATTCTCCTAATTCAATGCTAATCCTGGCAAAGGATGATAAGAAGTTCTGCTTGTCATGGCCAATGGATATAGTCACGGGCTCAACACAAATGCAACTTTTTATTTATTCGGTTTACTAACCTAGAAACTAAACATTGCTCAATGAGTTCATTTTTATTTCAGAATGAAGAATGAACCTTTTTAAATTTTGTATGAAATGAAACCCTAACACCGTTACACAACACTATTTTAAATACATGCTTATTCTAAATCACTCATGTGAGCCAGACAGCAAATCCCTACTCACTAATTTGAAAGCTACCCACGAGGGCCCTTATGGGAATCTATTGTCTCCAGGTCGTTATCAGAAAAATCAAACCCTACAGAAACTCCCATGTTAACAGGAAAACTCAAACCTTGGCTCCTCTCCTCTCCTTCCCTCTATACCTACCCCAGGCTATAAGCGGCAGGGGGACTCCACTGGGCCCCCTCCGCAGGTTTCTCCTGAACACACCTGTGTTACTGTTGAGCCGCTGCTCGCCTCTCTTTATTTCCTTCAATCGCCTCTTTCCTTTAAAAAAAAAAAAAATTCTAAAACCAAAAGCATCATTTTTAATACAAATGCATATTTTTTAAAAAGCGAGAAGCACAGTAATAGAAAGAGATAATCAATTTTTATTGAGTTTCACATGGCTTTTGTTGCTCTGACACCTAGTTGTGTTCGTGGTGCTGGGATTTGAACTCGCATACTTCGGCATGCCAGGCAAGCGCTGTAACCACCGAGCCACTGCTCCAGCCCCAAATACACATTTTTAAGCATACATTTTAAAGTTAATGTTATTGTTACTTATAGGTGTTAAACTGTACACTAGTTCTCCAGGGCTTACCTTGCATAACCAAAGCGTTGTACCTTTTGACCAAGTCCTCATTTCAATGTTAGAAGGAGGTTGTCAGCCACCATTCTACTAATTGGAGTTTGATTCCTCCTATAAATGGGATCCTGTCGTATTTCTCCTTCTGTGTCTAGCCTAAGTCACTCAGTATAATATCCTCCAGGTTAATCCATGTTGCTTACAAATTACAAGATCTCATTTTCTTTCTTTTTTTTTTTAAGAGAGAGAATCAATTTTATTTATTTTTTTCATCTGGTCTTAGTTATTCAAACATTTAGTTGCATATATGTGGTGCTGGGATTTGAACCCGGACTCTCAAGCATGCCGGGCCACTGTGCTATAACTGCACCATGCTCCAGCCCCCAAGATCTCCTTTTCTAAAGCCAAATTATATTCTAACATTTCACTGTGTGTGTGTTTGATTATTTATGATCCATCCCCCATTTTCATTGTTTCTTGATTTTTCATCCATTTCTAACAGTTAAAAACAATTCTTGAAATGCATTTATGATTGTACAATAACTTAATTTCTTTAAAAAATC
The DNA here is from genome assembly GCA_004027875.1 of Aplodontia rufa. Lineage (NCBI taxonomy): Eukaryota > Metazoa > Chordata > Mammalia > Rodentia > Aplodontiidae > Aplodontia > Aplodontia rufa. The sequence goes on along the minus strand of PVKS010011898.1, from coordinate 48,076 downwards.
TATGATAAAAAAATTCATGAAGGCTGGAGCAGTGGCTCTGTGGTTACAGCACTTGCCCAGCATCCGCGAGTCTGCAGGTTCAAACCCAGCACCCACGTAGACAACTATGTGTCAGAGCAACGAAGGCCATGTGAAAAACTCAATAAAAATTGATTCTCTCTGTCTCTCTCTCTCTCTCTCTCACTGTCCTTCTGTCTTTAAAAAAAAATCATGATTGCGATTCTGCCTAGAAAACCAAATTTTTCAATCTATATGTTTTTTAAGTCTAGTAAGTATAAAAATCCTAAATGAAAATGTAGAGTAATTCCACCACCTAGTTAACCACAGTGCTCTAATCACGGGTCAACGCCCTCTCTTCACTCTCCCAGGTACGTCTTTGAGACCAGAACATACTCTCTGGCTCTCCCGGGCTGCCGCCATATTTGCAGGAAGACCTATCTCCAACCTGAGTGTTGTCCAGGTCACTGGGGCCCAGACTGCATGGGTAAGTGGCGCAACCCTCGGATTTTGATACTTGCTTCTCGATGTCCCATTTCACAGGAAGTTGAGATGAAAGAAGCCCAATAAAAGGAGAATGTAAGAATCTTTTTCTAGAAATTTCCATTTTAGTCTACATGTCAAAACTACTGCAGCTAGAGATCTTTCTTTAAGAAAATTCCTTTTGGGGGGCACTCCTGGGGGTAAATCTAATCTTTAGAATCTATATACATATTATATTATTTCCTTTAAAGATTGTATGATTGTTCAACAAATAAATTTCTGAATTAAAAAAATCCTTTTTAAATTGGAGAAACGGACAATTGAAAGGATATCAATTTTTATTTATTAAAAAAATAACAGGTCAAGGAGAGGAAATAAGAATATTGGGTAATTATGGCCCCTAAATACAATTTTCCTTAAGAAGAAATTTCGTTACATCTCAAAGACTATAATTATTCTTTGGCAACCGAAAAAACCAATAAATAGCATATAAACTTAAGTCTTAGGATGGAATATTAAACTCTGTAATATTTAACTTTAGATACCTTAGTGTAAAGAAATTGTGTAAAGTTAACTGTATAAAGTTATAGGCAACATATGTATATTTAAAAATTAATTTTGACCAATTTCCACTATATGAAAAACTACTATCAAAGTTTCAGTCAATAATATGCCCAGACTCCAATGATCAAGAGCAGCATTTGTCAGCTGAAACTGATTATAGATATTAATACTTCAACAATGACTCAGTTCTTGCTGGGATATGCAATTATGTGAAATTCCCCTTTTGGGGTAATCAAAAATTGGAAATTGTAATTTGTGAATTTGTCACTTAGTCCCTCTCTTTTAAGATGTAATGAAAATATCTCCTTAGGATCTACTAAAAGGGAGAAATTAGCTCTGTTGCTCTTTTTTTATTGAAGTAGTATAAGTAAATTGCACAGTGTAAAGTTTAGAATTGTATAAAGAAAGAAAAAATATTCATTCATATTCTGTGACACATAGGAAGCCCTAACTATTTTGACTTACTTCAATCTTGGTCTTTTTTGCATATATCCATATATCTTCTAAATAATTGAGCCCATAACCTATGCATCATGTTCTTTCCTGCTTTTTTTCTTAACTAATGATTAAATAAATAATAGCTTCCATTTATTCAACATTACTGGCATTAGGTGCTAGTGAAGTTCTTGGCTCTTTATTTTCCCAAAAAATTCCTAAAATAAACCACTAAGTTTAGACAGTTTTATCTCCACTTGCGTATGAGGGATCAGACATTTGAAGATCACCTCTTGCCAGTTCTTTTTGGGATGGTAAGTGGTAGAGTAAGTTCAGATTCAGGGCTGCCTGGAACCAAAGGCTGCTCTTTCTGCTCTGACCCACTGCCTGAAGTAGAGTTTGTGGAGAGAGAGAGAGAGAGAGAGAGGAGAGAGAGAGAGCGCGCCTCAGCATGCATTTCTGATCCTTCCAGCTCTCCCGGTCAATGCCTGCAATACGCTCCTTAACTGAGAAGGTCAAGGTTGGGGATCTCTACACCTGGCCCTTCTCTCTGATGCCTGCTCTGTGCTGGTTTCATCCGGCATGTTGGCACTGCGTGTTTCTAAAACTTTAGCCCACCAGAATCAAGCATCCAGATGCAGTGTCCGTACCCAGATTTCCAGATTTCAAAGTCTTTTTTAGTGCCAAAGGCGTCGTGATTTCAGCCCGTCCTCATAGACATCCTGATAGAACAGAAAGAATTTTTAGACCTGCTTTCCTCTTTCCAACCTGTGAAAACTAATCTGATGTTATTAATCAGACATGCTGTGCTATAGCTTTGTCTACAATGCACTACAAAAGTGGGTACGTCCAACAAAATGAATGACAGACCCCAGCCAGGTGGGCAAAGCAACCTGAGACCCACCACCCCAAGTTTTAAGTTTGAACTTGGACCCATCACTAGTTTGGACAGGTGACTTACTGCTTATGCCTCTCCTTATCTGCAAAATGGGAGTTACAAGTCCCACTTTGCAGAACTACAGAGGTTTTCAAACACAAGACTTGGCAAAGTTGTGACAGGAGGGCACTTTAGAAATGTGATGTGAATGAACGGATGAGGGAATCACAGTCCTTGTGGTTCCCCAATAATGAAAAGTGGATGAAATAGCCATCTTTCTCCAGGCCCTTTTTTTAAACAGTGGGTAAATCCTCAAACATGAGCAGGCACAGAGGATTCAAAATCTCAAGCAGGTTTTACAGCGTTGCTTTGTGCCGTGTACAGCCAAACACACCCAGGTTCACGTCTAAGATCAGAAGCGTCAAAAAGAACTCTTTGAATGCTCAGGGGTTTCCTTTAGACAGGTGTCCAGGCCAGAAAAGCAAAACATGTGAAAACCAGGGCTTGGACGTTATTTCTGTTGTCCTCTCATTGGGGCAAAAGGGTACAGCCTTTTATCTTCATATTCCAAACATGCTGTTAGGAACGGCTTCCTTCCGTTAGCTCAGGGAGCAGATAAACCCTCTCCGGGGCCACGAGCTTCACCTTTTCCATTGCATGTGATGACAGGCGAGGCCCTGTCTATCACTTTACATTTCCGCAAGGACAAGGCCATTTTGGAGCTGCTGACATGTGTCCGCCCTCCCCTTTGAGGAAGCACATTCCCAAGCTCTGGAGTGACCTTGTGTGGAAGGCAAACAGGCATGCACTTCCTTCACGATGCAACAACATATGCGCGCCCTCTCAACCCCTCTGGGGAGCTTTGAAGATTATCTGAATCGTCTCTCACTCAGATTAGGAAATAACTCTGTGATCAACACTGAACCCTTGGGAAACACAGAAAAGCATAATGATAAAAAAAAAAAAAAAAAACCCATCGTCTTCTAAAAATGAAAAAATAAAGCATGGATTCTCACTGGGGGTGGGGGAGAAATAGCATCCTAACATAAGAAAGGTACTTACTTTCACTTGAGTTGAACTTGTTTCTCCCTAATTAAAAGTTGTGCTGCTTTACCAATGCATATGGAAGTCGTTTCTCATTAGCACAGAAACATATTTTTAACTATGAAGCTTAATCAGATTTCAGCAGCCAACATTCTGGTTGAGATGAAAGAGAACTTTTTTAAAATTTGTGCATCCCTGTTCTTTTTACTCCACCATGAATGTGATGGATTTGTGCAACAACTCAAAGTAATGGTATAGGCATGTATGCAAATTGTCGTACCTAAATTTGATCGTGGTCAAAATAACCTAAAAGGAATGGCCTTGGGTTTTTCTTTCCAGGTCAATTTCACCAGGTTCATGACCATTTTTTTTCCAGACCTCTGCTTATTCCTTGCCATTTACTGCACAGATTGCAAATAATGGACTATACAATTTGAAACCGCTCTTTTAGGGAAGTTGTTTTTTTTTTCTATAAGTGGTTAGTAATGCTGAGTCCACATTAAGGACATATTTTACTTTGGTTTATAGGCACATAACTCCAAGCAGAGCTATTCACGGAATATTAGGTATTTTCCACTAGCACTGAGCACCAAACTTTAACAAAGATGGTGACATGGGGTCTGGAGGGGTGGCTCAGCGGTTACAGCACTTGCCTGGCATGCGCAAGGAAGCAGGTTTAAACCCCAGCACCAGAGACACAACAAAGTCTTGGAGCAACAAAAGCCACATGAAAAACTAAATAAAATTGATTCTCTCTTTCCCTCTCTCTCTCTCTCCCTCCCTCTCTCTCTTAAAAAAAAAAAAAAAAAAAAGATAGTGACGGCACCGCTGGGTCTCTTAGTAGATAGAGTTGCTGGGAGGTCCCTGGCCTTGTGTTGGGCAGGAAGTTCATTATCTTCCTTAAAGAACAGACCAGCTAATGATTTGCTGACAGCTTATAATGGCCAAATCTCCCATGTGAGAAAAGTCATGATACAAGAGACCACCAGAGTAGTAGTGACCAAAAGGAAATGTGATAATGACTTAAAATAGCCTTATCAGTGACTTCAGCCTCACAATGCATCAGAAAAATTCTCTTGTAGCAAATTCTGTAATATCTCTTTTAAGCACGGTTGCCGAAATGGTCAATTTCATCATCTTTACTTTTCATGGGGGCCTAAGGTAAAAGAAAATGATTGGAAAAGCAGGAAATAAATATATACTTTTGCCTTAAAAATCTTTATTTAAAAACCAAACAAGTAGCCAGGCTTGGTGACACACGCCTTTAATCCCAGCAACTCCAGAGGCCGAGGCAAGAGGATATAACAAGTTCAAAGCCAGCCTCAGCAACTCAGTGAGGCCCTAAGCATACTAGCATGAACTGCTCTCCAAATAAAATATTACAAGGGCTGATGTAGTTTAAGGGTTGAGAGCCCCTGGATTCAATCCCTAGTACCTCACTCCATCCCCCAAAAAGCCCCAAGCAAGTAGTGTTCATATATCGTTGAACCCTTCTATTTAGGCCATAACATCAGAACTCCCAACAAGACTTCCACACTCCTGCTACCTTTTTAACCAAAGTTCCTTCCAGGGCTGGCCAACTCGTAAAACTCAAGCATTTATTGAGCACCTACTAAATGTTGCACATAATCACATATGTGATGGGACCTACCCCTAAACACATATATAATAGATCCCAAGCAGCTCACAGACTAATGAGGGAGACTGACACAAAATCAGTAATACCTGTACTGTGTACCTGTGAGCCCAGGTGAGGATGCTGGGATTCTGAGGAGTTTGGCAGCTTGCCCTCTTTGCCTGGTCAACTAAACCTGCCAAAGGCCCTGCCTCCAGATACCATCACTCTGGGGTGAACTTGCAGAGGATGCAGACATCAAGCCATAACAATAAGTACTCACCTTGACCTTTAGCCCACTGAGCCACAAGCCATTGGGAGAAGGGCTGGGCCAGGAAGGAGCACTTCCTACAGAGAAAAGCTTCACATCTGCAGATGATGCAGGAGAAATCCCCAGGAGACAGAAATTTCCTACCAGCCTTCACCCTTAGCACACGCGCAAGCAAACATCTGACGGCCATGAATGAATGGAAGGCCACTTGTTTCAGAGAGAAGGATGTGTTGGGACTCCTGCTTCCAAAATAAGCACCAAGGCGGACTCGCCAGCCCCTTCCTGATCACAGCGAGAGGCATGCAGGCTCCTCTCTGTCCTGGCTAAACATCGCTTTACAAAGGGAAATCCTTGCCAGCTTTGAAAATAATAGTAGGTGATCAATGAATGATGAATGAATCAACTAATTGAATGAATAGAAACACATAAACCATGCCAATGTTTTCATCGAGATTTTATTTGCATCATGGTTTTACATATTGAAAGCATTTGTTGTTACACTTCCTTATGCGCACACATCATACGTCCCCACCTTACCTTCCCCACCTCACTCTCTCTGCCCCCCACCCCTAGACTATGAGGTTTCCCCTAGTTCAATTGCTAATCTGTATTTGATGGGTTGTTGTCTAAACTTACTGTTCTCTCACTCTTTCCTATATTGTACACTAGCTTCCACATGTGAGAGAAAACGTTCCACCCTTGAGTTTCTGGGTTTGGCTAATTTCACTCAGCATGATTTTCTCCATCTTCATCCATTCACCAGCAAAGGCCATTATTTCATTCTTTTTAATAACTGAGTAAAACTCCATTGTGTGTGTGTGTATGTGTGTGTATATATATACACATATCAGTTTCTTGATCCATTCATCCAATGATAGGCATCTGGGTTGATTCCATAATGTAGCTATTGTGATTTGTGCTGCTATAAACATTGATGTAGCTATGTCACTATAGTATGCCAAATTTATATCTTCTGGGAAAATACCCAGGAGTAGGTATTTGAGTCATAAGGTGGTTCCATCCCTAAGGTGTTGAGGAGTTCCCGCACTGCTTTCCAGAGTGGTTGTACCAGTTTGCAGTCCTAACAGTGAATAAGGTTCCTTTTTCCCCACACCCTCTCCAGCATTTGTTGTCGTTCGTATTCTGAGATGAAATCTTAATGAAGTCTTGGTTTGCATTTCCCTGATTGCTAGAGATTTTGAATGTTATATAATTTATGGACCTTTTGCATTTCTTCTGTTGGAAGTTTCTGTTTAGCTCTTTTGCCCATTTATTGATTGGATTATCTGTGTGTTTGGTATTAAGCTTTGTGAGTTCTTTGTATATTGTGGATGTCAGACCCCTATCAGAGGCATGATTTGCCATGATTTTCTCCCATTCTGTAGGTTCTCTCTTGATGTTCTTAATTGATTCCTTAGCTGTGCAGAAGCTTTTTAGTTTAACAGCATCCCACTCATTGATTCTTGTAAACCATGAAATATTATAAGCAATACATACAAAGAAGCACAAGTTCAAGTCTTCACAGTCAGGCAGAACTGGGTGAAAATCCTTACCTCTGGACCTAATGTCTACGTGACATTGTTACCTAACCTTCCCATGCCTCTGTTTCTCTTAGAAAAAATGATAATAACCCTTCAGAAGGCCAAAGATGAGGATTAAATATACTAAGATAGTATATGTAATGTGCCTATCACTCTACCCAGGGTCTAGATTATCGTAAGAACAACCGCAGCAATAATAATAAAAACAAGCCGGGCACCTTGGCACACACCTGTAATCCCAGCAGCTTGGGAGGCAGAGGCAGGATGATTGAAAGTTTGAAGGTAGCCTTAGCAAACTAGCGAGACCATGGGCAACTTAATGAGACCCTGTCTCAAAATAAAAAAATTAAAAAGGGCTAGTGATGTGACTCAGTGGTTAAGTGCCCCTGGGTTCAATCCCTGGTAAATAATAATAACAATAAACAAAGGCAGCAGGAAATGAACGAAGATGAGTCAACCAACATGTGGCCCCTAGAAGATGTGCAACTAATTTGCTAAATGGCTCCGCTTCTTGAACATTCATCACTCATTTCTTCTTCTTTTTATTAGTAGAGGGTGTTGTTCAGCTGTTCTGCGCCTGTATTGATACAATGTCTAGGTCTGGTTGTTTTACCAATTAATAATAGAGCAATATTCAACTTTCTTGCTAGGACAATGAATTGTAAATTTCTACTTCTCATTGTTCTTTTTCATATTTGTTGAGTTTCTATTTTACACATACCTGATGATAACTGCTACATTCTCTTGTTAAATGGCTCATTTACCAATGTGAAGCTTCTCTTTTGGTATTTGGCAAATTGAATATTCCTTTTCTTGCAACTACACTTTAGCTTTCAAAAGAGAAAATTTAGGAGGCTGGAGAGGTGGCTCAGCGCTTATAGCGCTTGCCTGGCATGCGCGAGGATGCAAGTTCAAACCCCAGCACCACGAACACAACTAAGTGTCACAGCAATGAAAGCCACATGAAAAACTAAATAGAATTGATTCCCCCCCCCTCACTGACCCTCTCTCTCTTTAAAAAAAAGGAAAAGAGAAAATGTAGAAATTGAAGGCAGCGCATGGTATAAATCACCATGTGTCTAATAATGGCCATTTCGGATTCTGGTGTCTGGATTTGTATTCCTCTCCAGTGTGTAGTGAACTATAGGAAAGGGTACCTCTGAGATCTAAATAAAGTTTAATGAATCTTTTACAAGGACATTGCTCACCTTTCCACACCTGTCACTGAGGCGCTGTTCTGACGGATTGTGTTCAATTATTCATGTCATAGTTTGCACATGGTAAAAGTCACTCTTATTAGTGTACAGTTTTTTTAATTGTGACAAACGCAATGCTGTTGTATGAAAACTTGCCACAATTAAGATGGGGAACAGATATATCATCCCCCCAAATTCCCTTTGATGGCAACCTCCCCAACTCCCGGCCTCTGGCAGGTACTGTGTTCTGTGCCTATGCTTTTGCCTTTATGTCACAAAATTGGAATCATACAGTAGGGACTGTTCCCGGACTGACTTCTTTCCTTTAGGATAATGCATCTGAGATTCGTCCATGTTCTCACACATACCAGCAGCTCAGGGCTTTAAAACGCTCCATGGTACTCCCTTCCGTGGCTATACCCAGTTTGCTTAGTCGCTAACTGAAAACATTTGCAGTTGTTTCCAGTTTGGGGCCATTAAGAATAAAACCTCTGAGCTGGAGTGGTGGCTCAGTGGTTACTGCACTTGCCTGGCACACGTGAGGAAGCGGGTTCAAACCCCAGCACCATGGACACAACTAAGTGTCAGAGCAATGAAAGCCACATGAAAAACCAAATAAAATTGATTCTCTCTCCCTCCTCCATTCCCCCTCACTATCCCTCTCTTTTGAAAAAAGATAAAATAAAACCTCTACGGACATTTATTATATGTTTTTGTGTGAACACAAGTTTTTATTGCACTTAAATACCCAGACATGGGAGTCCTGGGTTGCACCGTGAATGTGTGCTGAACTTCATAAGAAGCTGCCACGCTGTCTTTCAAAGCATCCATAACCATTTTTCATTCCCACCACCCAACACGTGAGAACTCCGGTTCTTCCACATTCTTTGTGGAAACTGGTGTAATCAGATTTACCCTTTTCTCAACCATTCTAACAGGCACAGAGTGGTCTTTCATTACCATCTTTTTAATTTGTATCTTTTCACGTGGTTTATTATCTATTCATGTATCTTTTAGGTGGTTTTCTTAGTAGTTTGGAGCGTTCTTTAAATATATGAGGTACAAGTTTTTATTGGATGTGTGATTTGTAAATATTTCTTCATAGTTTATATCTTACCTTTGATTCTCTAAATGGTGCTTTTTGAACAGAAAAAATCCTTCATTTTGGTGTGGCCACTCATAAACATGGACTCACCGAGTATCATAGAGATTTTCTCCTAGAAGCTTTATAGTTTAGGGCTTTACATTTAGGTCTATTATCCATTTCAAGTTTCATATGTGGTTTGAGGTATGGATCAAGGTGCATTTCTTTGTATGTGGATAATAATTCCAATAATTCCAGTAACATTTCTTTTTGTAATGATTTAAAAAAAAAAAGAGGGACAAGAGAAAATCAATTTTATTTAGTTTTTCATGTGGTTTTCATTGCTCTGACACTTCACTATGTACATGGTGCTGGGGTTCGAACCCACATCCTCACACATGCCAGGCAAGAGCTGTTAACTGCTGAGCCACCATTCCACCCACTCCAGTAACATTTCTTGAAAAGATGGTCCTCTCTCCACTGAATTACTTTTTCACCACTGTGGAAAATCAGCTGACCTTCTCTGTGTGGGACTATTGATCGATCTCTGTGTCTTTCCCTTCACCCGTCCCACACCATCCTGACTATCGCTTTATAGCAAGTCCTGGAATCAGTAATGTAAGTCCTCCAACTTGGCCTTTTTAAAAATTATTTTAGTTATTCCAATACATTTGTTTTTCCATATAAGTGTAGAATCAGTTTGACAGTTTCTACCAAGCCAAAAAAAAAATCCTGTTATGATTTAATTTTGATTTTCTAGTACATTATAGTTGATTTTTTAGTACATTTAGTACATTTTGGTATATTATAGTTACACATAATTATAGGCTCACATTGCCACATTAATAAATGCATATAATAATTTACTCTATCCTGCTAGGATTTTAACTGGAATTATATTGACTCTATAGATCAGTTAAGGGTACTGACATCTGAAAATATTGAATATTCTAATTCATTCTACAGTGTTGTTCTCATTTATGTAGAATTTCTTTTATTTTGTTCATTAGTGTTTTGTTGATTTCAGCTTTCAGATTTTATACTACTTTTGTTCAATTAATACCTAAGATATTCATGACTGCTGATACTATTTTAATGGATTTTTACATTTTTCAGTTGCTAATTATTCAGATCTTTATAGAATTTCAATTGATTTATGTATATTGACCTTGAATCTTGAGAACTTACCAAACTCATGTATTAGTTGTAATAATTTTTCAAAAAGTCTTTGGAAATTTCCCCGTAGATACTCATGTCTGAAAATAGAGATAATTTCATTTTTTCCTCACCAAACTGAACGCAGTTTATGTCTTTTTTCTTATCTTATTTTAGTGACCTGATATATTAACTGTTTTGTGTTTCGCTGGATTCACTTGGCTAACTTTTTGTTAACTATTGTTAGGTCTATTCTCATTAGAGATGTTAGTCTATAATTTTATTTTCCTGTTATATATTTGTCTGACTTTGGAATCAGGGTAATAATGTTCTCCATATGAAATAGTTGGAACACATTCTTTCCTACAAGGGTTTTTATGAAATTGGTTTCATTTATTCCTTCAGTATGTGATAGTATTCACCAATGAAGCCATTTAATGTGGAATTTTCTTTACACAAATTATTTTAATTTCAAATTCGACTTCTTAAATGTAAGGATATTCAGGTTATCTATTTTCTTCTTCGGTAAGCTTTAGTAGTTTTTCACATTTCATAGTAAATTTATATATTCCATCTATATTGTCACATTTATTGATATAAAAATTGATCATATTGTATTAGTCAGCTTTTCATCCCTGTGACCAAAATACCTGACAAGAACAACTTAGAAGAGGAAAATGTATTTGGGGGTCACAGTTTCAGAGGTTCAGTCCACGGTGGCCGACTCCATGGCTCTGAGTCTGAGATAAGGCAGAACATCATGGCAGAAGGGATTGGCATAGAAAGCTACTCAGCTCACAGCAGCCAAGAAGTGGAAAGAGAGAGAAAGGCACCAGGGACAAAGTATAAAGCCCAAAGGCACGTCCCCAGTGACCTGCACTGTCAGCTGGGGCAATTTTAGGACCTCATTTCCCCATCACTCATGGATCACTGGCCAATGCTGCCTGTGGGGTAGTATCTGAAACTCTAGAGTTTCATGTATTTTATGGGCTTCTTTTTTTACTTGTTTAAAACAAGACAAGTCTGGTCCTATTTCCCCATGTTGGCCGGGGAAGGAAGTTCCTTGCTGAATAGATTTTCACACTTCTTTCACGTGCAAGATTCCATGAAGAGGAAAACACCTCCTGTGGTCTGCCTTGGCTAGATGGAGCCATGCACGATTGTGACTGAGAAGCAGTAACAAACATCCCCTCGTGTCCATCACGTTCCCCGAGGCCCGTCTAAGCACCGAATCTCTGCTTTTAGAGTTTTAACTGCTGAGCCATCTGTGCGTTTTGTTTTCATTCACTCAGCAAATATTTATTACATTTCTGCTGTGTACCAGGCCTCTATGTAGACATTCGGTATAGCATTGAATAAAACATAAGTGTGCCGCCTTTTGGGAGTTACCTTCTAGCTTTTCAATGAATACTGAACACAAAGATCAAAAAAGACATGCTCCCTGGCTTTAGAAACACGTTCACACTTTCATTGAAAAATTATTTTTCATTGGAAAAAATGAGTGGTATTTTGAGCCCCACCACCCCTTCATGAAAAAGGTGTAAGAATCCAGGGGATTCCATAGCTTTAAGGAAGCAACTGTGACTCAAGACCCCTGCCCAGGCTGGACTGTCCACTTACAGGAGGGCTCTGTGTCAAAATATTTTGCCACTGATGATTAAAAGTCCCTGAGGCAGAGAGCAGAGCTTTTTTGAAAATCTGAAGATGAAATAGTATGTTTGCTCTAGTGCCTGGTGTATATGAAGTTTACAGAATTTTCTTTCATTTTAGTATACCTGGTGTGCAATGTAGGAAGTGAGGCTCCTGTTGGCTTCTAAACACAAAAGGCTACACATATTTATCAAAAAGACCTAACCAGGAGCTGGAGGGGTGGCTCAGCTGTTGCGCAGCTTGCCTGGCATGTGCAGGGACACAGGTTTGAACCCCAGCACCATGCACACAACTAAGCATCAGACCAATGAAAGCAACATGAAAAAACAAATAAAATTGTTTCTCTCTCTCTCTCTCTCTCTCTCTCTCAAAAGAAAAGACCTAACTTCTCATTAGTCAAAGTGGCTTAAGTCAGTGCACAACATCTCCCTATGGTCATGAACTCCCTAAAACCAGCACTGGACTCCCACTAGCTGCCCAGTGCTGTGGCTTCCTCTGAAGCCAGCAAATTATCCAGGCACTCCCTCCTTGCTGAGCTTGTCCTCAGCAGGACCTTGCAGAATTACCAAGCGCTTCACTAAGGCACAGCCCATGCAGCACCCAACCATCCCATGCAATAATGGCCATTGATTCATAAGCTTGGTTTCCCAGCAGCCTGGGAAGCATAGACACCGTCACCTTGTCCCTCTCTGGGATGATCTACACTAACTCTTCCCACAACCCTAGTGGCTCTCAAATATTAACATATGGTATCATTACCTTTCAAATCTGTTAAAAATGAACATTCTTGAGCCTTATACCCAGAGATCCCTATTTAGTAGGTAAAATATCTGACTTTGCATAAAATCGCAGCAGGTTATTATTGGCCAGGGGATGAGTACGGACTTCAGAGCAGCTTGTCCTTGGCTGGCCAGGCCATGCAGTCTGCAGTGGGCCTGGTCTACTGCAAGAAGGGGCCACCTTCTATTTATCTTAGTTCCATCTGCTTTCCAAGCCTAGTGCCATGGGGATATGTTCTTGGAGCACTGGGGACAGCAAGGCTTTTTCAGTTTGCACAAAGGCTCTCTGTGCCTGGTGCTTTAGTATAGATCTTATGACAGATCCGAGAAAGGGCTTGAGATGCAGGTAACAATTGGAGGGAAAGCCTGAGAGGGCAAGCCAGGAGGAAGCCCAGGGAAGCTGTGAGAAGGCAGGACAGCTCCACCCTTGAGAACAGAGAGGGAAGGACAGAAGGAAGATGGGAAAGGGTTAGACTTTGGTAGTTCTAAGAAAGTCCTCCTGTCCCCAGAGGAGGGCCTGCCCTGGTAACCCCATTGTGCTCAGCCACTAGCTGCAGCCATCATAGGAACTGTGACCTTGTAAACAAATGGTGACTTTCAAGGTGCAGTCACATGCTGCACGTTAGCCAGTTTTTCATCACTGTGACCAAAATACGGGGTTTATTTTGGCTTACAGTTGCACATGATTCAGCTCATGGTTGGCGACTCCATGGCAGATGGGTCATAGTGGAAGAAAGCTGTCAGCCCGTGGCAGCCAGGAATCCGGGCAGGGGTGTGAGAGAGGAGCAAGATAACCCCTTAGGGCACAGCCCCCCAGGGATCTACTTCCTCCAACAGGATCCCACGTCACAATCATCCATTCAGCCATCACATGGATTAACCCATTGATGAGATCAGAGCCCTCATGATCTTGTCACCTCCAAATGCCCCACCTCTGGACCTTGCTGCACTGGGGACCGTGCTTTCAACATGAGACTGTGGCAGACAGTCCAGAGTCAATCTGTGACACTGTATAGCAACATTTCAGTCAATGACAGACCATATATACAATGGCAGCACATATACTTATATCACCTAGTGATGCCATAGCCATCTTTGGGCAAGATCATTCTATGATGTTCACACAGCAGTAAAGTCACCTGAAGCATTTCATATCCCTATCATTAACTGATGTATGACTACAATGTGGGCTCAACGTTGATTTGACAGGTGCATTTTTATGGCTTACATAGTGGTAAGGAGGACCTTGGAGAAGCTACCCTATAACAATTCCTGCTCCAGGGAGATTCAGAACAGCTGGTCCAGGAAAGCACCCTTAGAGAAACACCCGCCTAAATGTTTTTTGTTGTTTTTTTTTTTTAAAAAGCTTGTTAATTCTCCTAAGGAAAAGGGAGGCCCAGACCTCCTCATATAAAGTCACATTCCCGAAAGCTGGGATGGAGGAGGCTCCCAGACCCCTGTGATCAGCCTGTAGCTTCGAGTGTGGTTACATTCTCCATACACGACTCTGCCCCGTTTTCTGGGTTTTAACAAGGTATGAGCTGAGTGGAACGGGCACCCAGAGGGTGAAAAAATCTGGCTTTGGCAGGAGGCAGGGTCAGGAAGAGTGTCCTAGACTGGGGTGGGTGGGTGGAGGAGCACATCTGGGAAAGTGGGGAGTCGTCTGCCAGAGTTGGATGGAAAGAATGCAAGATGGCGGGGGGAGCTGGCTGCACGTGCAGAGGACATGATTTGATAGAATGCACTGCCTGCAGATGTGACAATGCCCATGACTGCATCTCTGCAAGGTGGCACTCGGGGCAGTGCATCCGGGTGGAAGAGGCCCCGTGTTCTTCTGAGCCTGTCCAAAGGCAAGCTGGGGGTCTCCCCAATGGCAGATTCATTTTCAGATGGGCTTCAAGGCCTTATCTGGTCCCTGCTTGCTTAGGCTTGCTCCCTTTCTGCTCATCCTCCCCTCTGTTGCTCTTCTTCAGATGATAACCAAAATCTCTAACAAGGCCCTTCCTAATGATCTGGCTGTTGCCATCTGTTGAGGCCAGATCACAGCCTATTGGTCCATCCAGGATTAGGCTATTTTGGGTAAATACTGAAAGCATCCAGTAGGGGGAGCTATGAGGGTACTAGTTTTCTTCCCTTATTCCGGTATGTAGACCTGTATTATCTGGTTGTTAATCCAGGACTCTTTCCATGGAGACAGGGACCAGGACTCTACACACCCCCGCATACTTATATATCCAGGAACTTACATGGTTCCCACCACCTCCTGACAAGCCACACTGAGCCCCAAACCCTAGCCTATGAACCTTTAAGGAACAGACTAAACCATGTCCAAACCCTTGCACCCTGAAGTTCATGTACTGAAATCGAATCTCCAATGTGGTGATATTATAAACCAGGGTCTTTAGGAGGGTCTAGATCGTAAGATCTGAGCCCTTGTGAATGAAATCAGTGTCCTTAGATAAGAGGTCCCAGAGAGCTGCCCGGTCCTTGCACTGTGAGGACCCAACAAGAGGACACCTTCTGCAGACCATGAAACAGGTCTCAACCAGACACTGGACTCCCAGTCTGCGCTTCCCAGCCTCTAGGACCGGGAGGAATGCCTGCTGTTTCTTAGCCGCCCAGGGAAGGCACCCAGTTACGGCTGCCCAAACCAACTGAGATGACTGCTGTTTCATTTTCTATGAATGCTGATTTCACACCACAGGAGGAGGATGTACAGCAGAGCAAGCTTGTGGCACTGGAAAGCTTGGGGCAAGATCTTTCATGATGGGAGTGGGAGGGGAGGAAGCAGGAAGGTGAACACAGTAGAGGCTGGGCAAACAAGTCTCTCAGCACTACTTGCCAGCTGGGTGACTTTAGGCAAGTGACTCAACTGCTCTGCGCCCATTTGCTTATCTAGAAAGTGAGACTTAAAATAGTATGTAACCTCAGGGGATCACTGGGTGGTGACACATGCCCCTTTATCATTATCTAGAACTCTGTATCATTAACTGTTTTCTTTTTTGTGTGTGTTTAGTTTTTTTGTTTTGGTTTTTGTTTTGTTTTGTTTTTGGTACTAGGGATCACACCCAGGAGCACTTAACCACTAAGCCACATCCCCAGCCCTTTTTTTGTTAAGTTGCCTGGGCCGGCCTTAAACTTGGGATCCTGCTACCTCAGCCTCCTGAGTTGCTGGGATTACAGGCGTGGACCACTGTGCACGAATGGTGACTTGCTGACTTGAACTTGGGATAATGTTCATTCTAATGAACACATTTCATGGCCATTACATGACTTCAGCTTGGTGCTTGAAACTCCCAATCCCTTATTTGAACAGAATTCTCCCAAACTGTCGTTGAACCCTTGTCAACTCAGCACACATAGTATGGACCAACACCAACTATATAAAGAAACAGAACGTTTTTTCATCCTCTTGGCAGTATTACCTTGAGTTTCTGTTGCTTATCTTAACTTCTCTGTTTGATTTTGGGTATTGCAGTATCGGACTTTCTTGCTAAATGCCGCTGTGGCTCTAGATGAAATTTAATGCTTGGTGTATAGTAGGAATTCCCTGAACATTTAGTGAATACCTGTGACATCTTCATATAAATGTTGATAAATGCTTCATCCCCAGTCTAATTCAACTGAGAAGTGCAAAATCCATATTTGTTTGGAATCAGCTTCTGAGTGAATTCTAAATTTGTTTGCTTATCCTCCTGATCACTTAATTAACCACCCCTAGGATCCAATTTTAACCTCTCAACTGCCCACCATCCCCACTCGGCACTTCCAGTCCCACTACTCATCATTCCCAGAGCAGCCCACGGCCTTTGGCAACTCGGAGGCTTTGTACTTGCTTCTGTCTTCCCGAAATGCCTTAGTTCCCTTCAAAGCATAAGCAACTCCTACTGCGCCTTCAAAGCCCCAGCTTCAATGACTCCTCCTTGGGGCTGTCTTTCAGATTCTCCAAGGAACAGAAATAGCTCCCTTTTCTGGGTGACCTCAGTTCCCTGCCCAGCATGCTGATTAAAAGGCCTGGCTTTAGAGTTCTCCTAAGGACTAAGCTAAATTTCTAGCCATGCACTATAAACTGCAGGACCTTGGACAAGTTATGTGACCTCTCTTTCAGTCCCCTCGTCTGCTAACCAGCAGCATTAGCAAGCACCCCTGAAGGTTGCAAGCAGACTGACTTAATTAGATCATTGCAAAGTGCACAGCAAAGGCTCAAACAATGACATGTGAAGCCTTCCATTATAGCTCCTGGCTATGCTGAGATTCGTGTGTGCTCCCGTCTGCCCGCCCAGTGATACCCTCAACGACACCTCTAGGGTCTTCAATCATTTCTCACCACAGGCAACTAGCACACTAGCAGGCACATAGTAGGTACTCCATGCATCCTTGCAGAGTGCTCGCATGCCGTCTTGAAGGAATGACTCTGAACTGTTTGATTCCGCAGAGTGCCCAGGAGGAGCGGGGTCACCCTGCGGCGGCAGGGGCAGTTGTGACGAAGGCATGGAAGGAAACGGGACCTGCTCTTGCCAAGTAAGTTCAGAAGGCGCTCTCCCTCTCCCTGGCTCTGCTCCCGCCTTGGGAGCCTCCTTAAACGCACTCACACAGGGTGGTATCTGAGAAGGAGCAGTGTTGCCGAGAGAATCCACGATCTACAACAAAAACGGTCTCCTGGAGGCTGGGGACCCTCAGGTGAGTCAATGGACTGCCGGGCCCTAACCATAGGCATCTGTAAAGTGAGTCCAAACTACGATCCACATAATAGCATCTACCGAAGAAGTAAAATGAGGTCGCATACATAGCGATATTGTTGTGACGCTCTCCAGAGCTATAGAAATCGTTGTCACTGCTGCAGTTAACAATCCCTGCTGTTCACTGACTGCGCTTTGCTGCTTCCTTAGCCAGCCGCTGGCTCTGCTGATGGAGGAGTTTCTTTCTCTCATGAAAGCGGCTCTTTCTTTGCAAGTTTCAAGCCTTAGAGGCTTTAAACACGAAGAACTCTTTCTGAAAGGATTGAGCTCAACCACCTTCAGGAAACAGCGTTTTCCTAGCACCTTTGGGTGAAACTGCTTTTGGCGGTTAGCACTTGCTGTCTATTTATATCTTTGGGGCTGACAAAGCAGCTTTTTTTTCCCTGCAGATCTTCAGACACTTAGAAAAAAAACTGACACAGGTATTCATGTATGCCTGAGCACAAAAAAACCAGCAAGAGTAGGAAGGGAGCCAGAAAGGAGCTTGAGATCAAGCTCTGAGGGAAGATATATTTGAGAAACAAATGCTGACCAGACCATCAGTGGGGAGCTCCTGGGCTCCCTGAGCGTCACAGGTCACCTTGGGTCTAACGGCATGCTGGGCTCTTCTGCAGGAGGGGTTTGGTGGAACAGCCTGTGAAAGCTGCGCTGACGACAATCTCTTTGGACCCAACTGTTCGGCAGGTAGGGTCAACTTGCGTGTAATCAATGCATTTGTAAGGGTCAAAGGTTCCTGGAAGGGAGAACTCTGAGCCCGTAGCCACGTCTACAAAGGGAAATCCAACAGCTGACAACAAATCTGATACAATGCACTCGTGGAGAGAGACCAGGTTTTCTCCTGTGGCCTCGGCACTTGGAGCCAGCCAGTCTCTAGTGGTGGCTTCCATTCCCTGGGCTGCTGTGCCTTGCCTGTACAACTTTCTTCTGAGATCTTTCTGGATCCTGGTCTCAGCATAGACCCCGGGACCTCTAACTCTACCTTAGGTCCCACCGCATTCTAATGTTTCCCTTCCTTTTGGGAATTCACAAATAAACACCTACAAGCCAGGCATGGTGCCCCATGCCTGTAATCCCAGCAGCTGAGGAGGCTGAGGCAGGAGAATCACAAGTTCACAGCCAGCCTCAGCAACTTAGTGAGGCCCTAAGCAACTTAGCAAGACCCTTTCTCAAAATGAAATATTAAAAAAGGGCTGGGGATGTGGGTCAGTGGTTAAGTGCCCCTGGGTTCAATCCCTGGTACAAAAAAAAAATCTATAACTACAATGATCAGAGGTTGCTGACTCCATCATCAACAAACCTGATCCTGGCTTACCCAACCTCTCGTTTCTGTTGTCCTCGGAAATGGGCCTTGAGACAAGGATTTGAGTACAAGTCATTTACTTGGCAGGTGATCCCAGGAAGTGTCACAGGGAAATAAAAGGCATGCCATCTTGGAGTTATCTTACCTAAAGGGAGAAGGAGCCACAGTGCCTATCCAGAGATGCCCATATCCTAACCTCTGACCCCTAGGAATACGTTACTTGCGTGGCAAAAGGGAATTAAGGTACCAGATAGAATTAAGATTGCCAATCCGCTGACCTTAAAATAGGGTGGTCCTGGATTATCTGAGGCGGGCAGCAAGGGGGGTTCGGGGAGCAAGGTAATCACAAGGGTCCTTAAATGTGAAGGAGGGGGCAAGGGACTCAGTGTCAGAGTGCTTCAATGTGAGCAAGACTCAACTGGCCATTGCTGGTTTTGGAGATGGAAGTGGGCCAGGAGCCATGAACGAAGGCCTCCTCTAGAAGTTGGCCAAGGCCAGGAAACAGATTCTGTCCCAGAGCCTCCAGAAAGGACCAACTTGCCAACATCTTGATTTCAGCACATTGATTCTGGATCTCTGACCTCCAGAAATGTAACACAATAAATCTGTGTCATTTTAAGAGACTTAATATCTTTATCCTCTTTCCATTGCTATAAAATACTTGAGACTAAATAAGGTGTAAAGAATAGACAATGATGCAGCTCACAATTTTGGAGGTAGAAAGTTCAAATAGCATAGTGCCAGCTCAGGCAAGGCCCCCTGGCTGCATCACCCTATGGTGACCCTGACCACATCACCCCATGGCGGAAGGCATCGTGGTGGACATGTGTGAGAGAGGGAGAGCACACATGACAAGACAGGAAACCTGAGGGAGGGCAGGGGCCAGCCTTGCTCTTTTAAAATAATCCCTCTCTTGGACCCTAACTGCAGTCCCAAGGGAACTACATCAGTCCCTTCAAGGGCACAGCCCAGTTACCTAATTACCTCCTACTTAGCCCCGCATCTTAATATCACCACACTAGGGACCAAGCCTCCTTGAGGAACAAATGCAGACCACAGCCTAAGTTTGTGGTGATTTGTTACATCAGCAACAGCAAACTAATACACACAACCATCAGGGTAGAGCTGTCAATCCCTTGGCACTTCCAGCATCAGTGAACATTCAGGCTGAACAGCCATCCCAAGTCTCACACCAAACTCCCAAGCAAGGAGCTATGGGTGTTGGAAGTTAACTGAAATGCACGGGATCAGCAAGAGCCAGGGGATGTGTGATAGGGACAGTGTTTGCCAGAGCCATATCTCCCAAAAGAAGCATAGTAGGTGCCCTTTCTCCAATACCACTTTGGTTCTGGCATCTGTGGAAAAAAAAAAACTAAGTTTGGTAGACCACTTTGATTCAAAATGTTTGCAAGAAAATCTATACATATCCCCTCTGCAATGCATTTGCCCCTCTATAATGCATTTACCTGCAGCCATGGAGGACTTCACTCCAGTCCATACCTTCAGGTAGGACACCACTGTGTCCCTACTCCAGTACCTTATACAGAGCTGCCTGCAGAATCAGCTCTCACAATTTTTGTTGGCTGGATGAATAAATGAGTAAGTGAAGAATGAATGAATGATCTAATTCACCGCAGCAATGTTGTCCTGACTCAGAAGCATGATTTCAAGAGGTAGCACGTGGAGGGGTGAGAGCCTCAGATTTACAGTCAGACTGGGTCTCAGCTCCAGGGCTAAACCAATTGTGAGTTCATGAGTTTTCTCATCATCTCTGCTTGTGTAGTTTTTTACATAAAAAATAGAAATAATATTGCTTCCTAACGGAGTAATTAATGAGATAATCAGTGCACAATTCATATTAGTTTCCATGATTATTGTTATCATAATTTATTACTACCAAGTTTCCCCTAATCATATTTCTTCACACACAAATCCACAAAAGAATATTCCATAATGGTTTCAGAAAAAACAGATATTGGCACTCTGTATGTTTTGAATATTAACATTAAATAAATGATAGTAACTAAAATATAACCAATCAACCATTTATTTAGAAGTAGTATGTTTCCTTCCACATTGGGTCTTTCTTACTATTTAACTAGTATTTAAATTATGTATGCTAAATAAATACTGAAATGGGAAGGAAGGATTGCTTCATTCTCAGAAAAGCTGAATAACTGGGGCTGAAAAATTAGGTAGATGAGCCATGTTACCTCCAAGAAACTAGGGTGTGATAGGCACAGGTGTCCATGGAAATTCCTCCAAATAAAGGAAGTAGCCTCACTCCACACTTATTTGTGCAGTGGAGAAAGCACAAGTGAAAGGAATAAAAATGCTTTGGAAACTTAAAATGTTAAGTAAAAAAGATTGGAAACTTAACCAAGACCCAAGAAAAGCAATCTCCACACTCTAGGTTCCAACAGAACTTTCTGTGATGATGGAAATGTTCTATGTTTCCACTGACTCTGGAGCCATTAACCACATGTCCACCGAGCACCTGAAAAGTAGCTAATGATTGAGTGACTGAATTTTAATTTAATTTTTTGTTTTATTTTTAAAGAAAGGGAGGGGGAGAGAGAGAGAATCAATTTTTTTTTTTTTTGAGAGAAACAACTTTATTTAGTTTTTCACATGGCCTTCGTTGCTCCAACACTTAGTTGTGTACGTGGTGCTGGGGTTTGAACCCGGGTCCTCGTGCATGCCAGGCAAGCGCCGAAACCACTGAGCCACCGCTCCAGCCCCTGAATTTTTAATTTTAGTTCACACCACTTAAGTGTGGATCTGAGTAGCCATGCCTGGTGAGTGGCTGCCATCTTGAACAGTGCAGCTCTGGAACAGTGGTTAAGAGAACAGGCTTTGAAGTCAGACCGGCCTGAGTTTGAAACCAACCCCAACTGCTCTGTGGCCCAGGGCAAGCTATTGAACCTCCCTCAGCTTTCCCCATCTGTGAAACAAGAATAACATGTGCATCACAGAGTTCCAGCACAGCAAAGCTCCTTGCAGCATGTCACGGACACTATCAAGGGGAGCAAATATTAATAGAGGACAAAAACAATCCAACATTAAGCAAGTCACCAAGGAAGGAACGAATGAATGAGCTGGGCCGATCGGCAACAGCCAGAGAAGCTTGCAAGTCCTTTCAGCCAGGCATCCACTGGGTGTCACTGTTGGTTCATCCAATGTGGTGTGAGTCCTGGGGACATGGCGGTCCTGCCTGGAAGTAGGACAGCTCTATTAGGTGCAGGCTATTTTTAGCACTGACTTTATCCTGCCGCCACCGCACTCTCCTACCAGGCTGCTTATCGGGTAGGGATGATTCAGAGCTGCACCAGCCTCGGGTTTTCATTTCCGCTGCCAGTGCCCCAGCTGCTCCGTGCCTCCCAGCTAGGGCAGAGGCAAAGTCCACTCTCCCTCCCTAAAACCACACTGCTAATTGTTAATGAGTGCTGGTGGTTACTGAGCACCTACTGTGTGCCAGGCAGTGTGGATAGAGAGTTCACGTGCACGACCTCTGGATCCTCAGACAGGGTTCTCATTCTGCGGGGGAAGAAGCAGAGGTCGCTCAAGCAGTGCTGCTGCTATGCGGCAGAGGCAGCATTTAACGCCAGGTGTCTGACTCCAGAACTGGGCCCCTGGGCCTCTGACTGTTGGATTTGGTCCTCACTGAGCGCTGTACCCATCTGCCCCTAGGGAGCATTAGACCCCAGAAAGGTGATGGGGATCCTATGAGGGATAAGACTAGGTCTCTACCCCCAAGAAGCTGAATTGAGGGCAATGATCATGCACTGTGCGCAGCCCACCTGGGAACAGAAGGGAGGCAGCCTACCCCGCCATGGGGCTTGTCTTAGGGGTCCTGTGTACACCTTCCGCCTGGCCAGATGGCCCTGGCTTTGACCACTTTAAGGTCATACCACCCGAGTTTCACACGTCTAGAGATTTGCTGAGGCACAAGTGCCAAGGGCTTTCAACAATTATGTGGGAGTCCCTCAGTCACTCACTTCTCCTTTCCAAGGACACTCTCTTGGCACTGACTGGAGGCCCTGCAATGTGGTGTCAGAGGCTTCAGAAAGCCACCTGTGCCAGGTCAGTTGATCAAGTGCAGAGGCTGCGCTGGAAGACAGGACACAGCGGGAGGCTCGTGCCTGCAGGGCAGGTTCACTAAGGAGGGCAGCACACGGGGTTAGTATCTGAGTCACCACTCCACCCGCCTCCTGCGTCGCCACCCTCTTCCCTTGGCTGTGTGGCAGCATTTAGGACACAGATCTTCATTGTTCCCCTAGGGTCTGGCTCCTCTGCAGTTACATACCTAGTGCCTAATGCAGTGCCTGCTGCCAGGCAGGAGCTGGGTACATCGTTTTTTATTGAATCAAATGCATCTATTAAGCCCCATATAGTTCATGTTGTCCTCACTCCGGTTATCTCCAGACCAACTTGACTTTTCTCCAGAACTTGTCTGTTCCAAAAACTACAGCCCTGGGTGCACATCAAAGTGATGCTGAAACAGGAACAGTGGCACTCAGGTTCTGGAGAGAGGGTGACAATTACAAATCCAATTTAACTTCATTCTTTGAGTAACACCTTGAGCTGGTGATCTCCCATCTGTATTACAGGGGGCTTTAATGACACCTGCCTTGCATGCTATTGTGAGGATTTAATTAGGTATTGCAGAGTGCTTGGCAAAATGCCTGATAGACAGTAAGTGCTCACTAAAGGGAAGGACAGGACCAGGCCTAATAGGGCAAGCAGGGGATGTTAAAAAAAAAAAAAAAACACAAATCAAGATAGGTAATCACATGAGTTTCCCAGAGTTATTGAAACAAAGCACTTCAAACTGGGTGGCTTATTGTCTCCTGCAACCTAGAAGTTCAAGATCAAGGTGCTGCCAGGACATGCTCCTTTTGGAGCTTCTGAAAGGGTTCTCCCTGCCTCTTCCAGCTTCTGGCAGCCCCAGATGTTCCTGGGCTGTGACAACGTCACTCCACCCTCTGCTTCCATCTTCCGTTTGGCCTCTTCCCCTCACATCTCTGCAGCCTACCTAGAAGGACACCGGTCACACCGGATGGTTACTCCAGAACGACCTCATCTTATCTGAAACAGATGCAGAAGAAGCCTATTTCTACGTAGGGTCATTTTGAGATTCCACAGGTTAGGGCTCCACCCTATTCTTTCAGGAAACAAAATTCAGCCTGTAGTAGTGATGCTTTCAAATTACTGAACAAAACATCAAACTGTTAATTAAAAGCAAGATTCAACTCTAAGCAGGTGCAGTGGCACATGCCTGTAATCCCAGAGACTAGGGAGGCTGGGGCCGGAGGATCGAAAGCTCAAAGCGAGCCTCAGCAACTTAGAGAGACCCCGTCTTGAAATAAAAATATAAAAAGGGCTGAGGTTGTGGCTCAATGGTAAAGTGTCCCTGAGTTCAATTCTTGGTTAAAAAAAAAAAAAAGAATTCAACTCTCCCCTGGCACCACCTTGCCTCTCTCTCCCACCCGAACCCTGGCCCTGCCGGATGCTTGTGTCCTGGTGACAGTTTTATCACAAGGAACTGTAAAAGATGCTGCGGAGAAACATAGAGTAGATCCAGGCTCTCCAAAGGGGTTCCGGTCTAATAGGGGAGGAAAATAGATTAAGAGGGAAATAAGCAGTCTGACAGCTGTTGGTTGGTAGATGTCCTCAGTGATGTCACTAGGCTGGCACATTCCTCTGCTGAGCATGAGCATTTCACACAATGTCACCATCAGACAGAAATCTGCAGGAGAAATGGGATCCTCAGTGTCATATTTACATGCTCTATACATTGACAAATGGAAGGAAAGAGGAAACCAGGATTCAAACCAGGGTCTCAAGGACTTCAAACCCATGGTTACTCCCACTTCATCATGCAGACTCCCAGAATGCTTAGCAGCAGTGCATACCCTATGGTGACACCTGCCCATCTTCTGTCTCCAGTGTGCAACTGTGTGCATGGCGTGTGCAACGGAGGACTCCGGGGCGACGGGACCTGTGAGTGCTTTGCTGCCTACACTGGCCCTAGCTGTGATAAACGTAAGCCCTACACACTTTCTTAAGCTGCACCTGACCGATGAGTGCAGGTGCACACATTCCACACTGTGTCCATTACTTGGCTCTATAGGGGCGGGTGGCACATGTTCTGCTAGAGGAAATCAAAATGGAAAAAGAGAAGCCAGAAGAGAAAAAGAGAGAAGAGGAAATGCGAGGAGGGTGGGGGGAGGTTTAGCAGGAGGTGGGTGCTGGGAATGGAGAGGGACACTTTCTCCCTGCCAGGAAGCCAGCAGAGACCTTGCTACAAGCTGGTCACCTGCTGAAGGAGATAAGGCAGAGTCTCAGGCAAAACACTCTAACAGCAATGGGAGCACACACAGAATCCCCAAAGCTAAGTAACCCGGCCAAGGTCAGGAAACTAGTAAATGAAGTGGGATTCAAATCATTGGAATCCATAGGAAATCCTTTAATCAGTCTATTACATTGGGTTCCAGTAAGAGATAGAAGCCAGCCAGGTGCGGTGACGCACGCCTGTAATCCCAGAGGCTTAGGAGGCTGAGGTAGGAGGATCACAGGTTCAAAGCCAGCCTCAGCAACTTACCAAGGCCCTAAGCAACTTAGCAAGACCCCGGCCCAAAATAAAAATGATTTTAAAAGGCTGGGGATGTGACTCAGTGGTTAAATGCCCCTGAGTTCAATCCCCAGTACCAAAAAGAAAGAGAGAGAAAGAAATCACAGGGTGATTTAAACAAGGGAAGTTGAATATGAAGATTTGTAAACTGGTAGAAGAGTAACTGTAAAAAAAATAAATAAAAATAAAATTTAAGAGCAAAGAGATCTGTAAGGATGCTGGAGCATAAGGAAGAGAAAGATAAACTTGGAAGGAGGTGGCATGAGCAAGGCAGGATTCCAGACTTGTTGGAGAGGATGTGGTGGCAGAGAAGTTGGTTGATTGTCCTGAGCCAGCATTGGACCAGTCCCCTGGCAGGCACAGACAACCCTCCAGGGTACTGGTGAGCTGAGGCTGGTGGGCTAGGGCGCAGAGGGTGTGGGCGGCGTGACCTGGAGAATACGGGGTCTATGTGGAGAGGGCCAGGGAGGTGGTTACTGGGACAAGGTTGTGAAGTCAGCGAGAGATGGTGCAGTCTGGCCGCACAGCCAGCAGGAGCATCCCTGAACAGAGGATGCAGCAGCCGCAGCACCGCAGCACAGCGCAGCACCTTGCATGGAGAGGAGCCCCTGCCTCCTCCTATGTCCCTCTGGCGCCATCTATTGGCAAAGCTTAGCATCTCTCTGTAAAGGAGAAGCCCACTGGGTCCAGCCATTGTGGCAGAGCAGGTTCTGAAGAGCAGATTTGGAGCTGAGATGTTAAGACATTGATTGTGTTGACCACTTAACTTATCTGCTGCATTTCAGTCTCCTCTAAAGCGAAAAGCTCAAGCAAGGTTGAAAGTCAACCAATGCACACCGATTTTCTTGAAAGCCTCTGAGGTGTGAGCAATGGCGATCACAAGGTGAATAAAGGCAGCCTGTGCCTTTCCCGTGCAGGGGACAGTTGTGCAGACCGCCAGGCCCAACTCTCTCTGGGGCTAGCAGACTCCTTCCTCACCCTCCTGTCACTGCCCAGGGAGACGAGCAGAGGTCTTCTGAGTAAGACAGGGGACCCAGGCCAGAAGCCAGCCTGAGGGAGAACACTGCCCCATTTGCCTCCAAGTGCAAAGTTATTCCTATCAAGTCAAAAGCTAAACAGAGACCGGAACGAAAACATTTGTGATTCACAATGACCGCTGAATTTTTATCACAAGATGAAGTCTATGAGCCAATTTTAAAAATAGTCTCAGGGCAGTTAATGCTCAGAATAAGAAATGCAAACTAGCAATAATCATGAAAAGGGTGATGAAGCCGTGAGTAATCCCACAAGTATAAATTGAAGTGCTGTTGAAGTAGGGAGAAAGTTCAGGATGTTCTGTTTTGGTTTCCTTTTTTTTTTTTTTTTGCCCAATGTAGGTAAATCTATTCTACCCATATGAGAAAAGTAACATTGGCAATGTGAATTCCCACAATTCATGAGGGCAGCTAGCTAATGAAATCTAAGGCAGGCTTATAGGATGCTGCTGTGGATTTACCCTGGAGAAAAGGAGGGCTATGTACGTTTGCATACAGGGTAGGAATACTTGTACAGAGAAATTCACAGCAGTGTTGTTCGGGAGAAGTAAACAGCTGAGAACAACTTGAATGTTGAAGCTGGTTGAAAAAATGCCAGCCGCTATCAGAAGGAAGCACAAAAGTGCAGTGGCTTGACATTCGGGTTTCAGAACCACACACCAAGCTGTCCCTAGTGTGCTAGGTACCACATCTAATGCCCCGGTTGCTATTGGGTGTTTTCAATTGTTGAGGGAAACATAGTGATGTTGGATATCACAGAAACTTCTAGCTTGCCTCAGTTAGTAATTCTAACTTTTGGATCATACTACATTTCTTTCTGTGACATTATTTGTTCACCTAGCTGCATTTTCAGTAGTCACTGTACTAAAACGGAAACACCAGGTAAAATCAGAGATGAGAATGAGGGTGTCAGTCAAATTGGATGTCAAGGTTTGAGAAATTGTGCGGAGCATCCAACAGACTCGTTTGTGGTTGTTTAGGAATGAACTAGAGATCGTTTCTTTTTGTTAATCATGCTACTTTCCATAATGGCCACTAAGTTCTCGTGATATAAATAGCTACTGAGTTATTTGGTTCTCGGCTTATACAGAGCTAATAGATGTGTATTTGTGGGTAGAGGCACCGCCAACAATTCTTGAGACTCCAAAGTCACCATGAGCAGAGACATTTTGGAACCTCTGGCTCAACACAACAGAGAGCAGTTCTCGCTCTTGCGATAGCCCAATGTGGGTGCTCCTAGCTGGTTCCAGCTTGCAACCACATAGTTATTAGGGATCCAGATCTTTCCATCTTGTGATTCCTACATTCTCCGGCTCCTCAGAGCACTCTGCTCCCTAAGATTTCCACTCATTATTCCATCAGTGCAAACTAGTCTCATGAACCCACCTGGATACAAAGATAAGTGGGGAATGTCACCCTGCAGGGGCAGCTGCTCCCTGGAAATAATATTTCTACTTTCTGGAAGGGGTGGAAGGGTGCATTCTATGAGGTTTTGGTTCAACTACCCACCATCGCAAGCCTCCATGAGTCTCACATTTGTGCACATGTTGAGAGCAACACACTAACTACCCCTCTTTCCAGATTGTCTTTCCATGAATGTTTATATATTGAATAATCTTGGGAGATATTGTATCTCCTTCAGGAACAAAGGGCAGGCTCACTTCCTGTCAGCGCAGTTATCAATATATTTTTTTAAGAGAGAGGGACAGTGATAGAGAAAGAGAGAATCAATTTTATTTAGTTTTTCACCTGGTTTGCTCTGACACTTAGTTGTGTACATGGTGCTAGGGTTCGAATCCAGGTCCTCGTGCATGCCAGGCAAGTTCCATAACTGCTGAGCCAGACCCAAAATTGCTCCAAAACTGCTCCAGCCCCAAATTCACCCTTTTTGCCTGTTCTGTGATCATGAAGATGGATGAAGCCTTAACAATGGAGGGTACCAGAGGAGCAGTGGAGGGGGAGAGGTTTCCTCTCCTTGCGTCTGGTTTGGCTCATTCTTCAGGCTCCTAAAGGACAAGTGTTCTCCCTTGTTAGTCCCAGTTTCTCAGCGCTGGGTTGCTGCGGAGCTCAGCTTTCTCCAGCACCTTGACCCTGAGCCTTGTCCATTGCTTGATTCAGGCAATGGTGGCATGGCCAGGAGCTCCAGAGATGTACTGTCCTGCACCCACTCTCCTCAGCCCATGCACACCCAGGGGTCTGCAGAGCTGGCCATCTGGAGAGCTGAAAACCACGCCTTCATCACACCCAGCCCATCCAGAGCTATCCAAGCCACACATAGGTGTGCACTACACTTCAGAAAAGGTGGCGTCTCGGTTCCTAGTTCCAGCGGCACCCACAGTGGCCAGTGGTTTCCTTGGGCACCTAGTGAGTTGAGAAGCTTGATATTTCCAAGTGGAAAATCTTCCCTGGCAACCCAGAGGGCGGATTTCCAGCAAATCTCATAATCAGAAAATTTCAAAAACTTCTCCATGAGGTGACCAAGGCCATTCCCTTTCCAGTGACTTCTGGACCTCAGGCCTAGAAGGAGGGAACGTTCCCCCTTGGGTACTCATCTTAGTCCTAGGGTAGTGTTTTCTCTTTATATATCTGCCATTCCTTTGTTCTTTAGAATTCTTTCTTAATTCTCACCAGCTAATTTTCCATGACTCTAGCTCTTCATTTATGATTTGTTGTATTAAAACTTTCTCTGTTCAGATACTTTGTGTCTAATCCTTTTGTGTCTAAAATGTGACCTGTTATTTTAAAACAAAATATTTCGGAACCTCTCCTGTAACAAAATCCACTGCCTATTTGATGTCCATCTGACCCTCTTTGTGTGGCCCTGAAGGAACTGGGCTTCAATACACTGATTCCAAAATGCTGATACTCTGGCTACCGCTCTCGATGCGAGTAATAACTGTCCTTCATCTCTGACCCAGGAGTCTCATATCTTCTACCTGCATCCACGACACTGAATTAGACCAACTCATTAGCCTCTTCAGAGTCCTGGAGAGTTATTTGTGTTATACATATACTATGAAATATTCTGCAATTATTAGAGATTAAGGTAGATCCTTAAAGACTTCCATAATGTGTTATTGAATTAAAAATCAGGTTACGTGTTTTGACAGGATTACATAAAATCATCTATATTTAAAAATACACTATATTGGCTATTGATATTGGTTACTTGAGTGGGACTGGAGAGTGAGAATTAAAACACTATTCATTTTTATTTTGTGTACACTGTACTTTTTAATAGCCTCTAGAACTGTTTAATAAAAGGAAACACTGAAGTTTGGGGCTTTTCAGAACTAGTTCTTCTACTAATGCGAGTACCTCAACAATCTTTCTATACAGCCATCCCGGAATGTGCAGCTTTGCTCTGCCCAGAAAATTCCAGATGTTCACCTTCCAGTGAAGATGAAACCAAACTAGAATGCAAATGCCTTCCCAATTACAAAAGGGATGGCAGGGACTGCGAGCGTGAGTAGAATCTCAGTCCTGCTGGCTCGTTCACTGAGATGTTTGGGTTACTTAACAGGAAAAAAGAAAACAAGTCACAGGGAGCAATTTATTAAAAGCACCAGGCCAAAAGCTCAATAAATGGCAATTTCTCTTTCTATCGTCAAAGCACATAGATTTTTACACTTTTTTATACCACCTTAATAAATCTTAGCGTAATACAGGGTGCTTTTTTAAGTTTTTCTTTGTGTGCTTGTTTTCCTTATGAGAGGCTGTATTGTGTATTTGTTAAGAAGATGAACTCTAGAGCCAAACGTCCTGGGTTCAGATCCTGGATCTGCTTTAACTAACTGTGCGACCTTTAACCTGCCTGTGCTTCGGTATTCCTATCCACCAAATGGGAATGGGAATGGTACCTTGTCTAGCAGGATGGTGTAAGGATTAAATACGTTGATATATGGTATATGCCTAGAACTGGACCTAATGTATATTATCAATTCCACAAGCATTAGTATTTTCTGTCACGCTGTTTTACATTTAATTTCACATGTAACGTGGCATTAATAATATAGCAACACAGTATCTGTAGTTGCAATTTCTGATGTGTGTAAATCTATTTGGTAGAGTGGGGATGAGATAATGGTTTTTTTTCTCCGGTAAAGCCATTGAACTGCCTTTGTGACTTTGACAACCGTGGCCCACAGTTCCCTCCCAGCTTGGTTTTCCTTCCCCATGCCTGAGTGTGCTAACTATCTCCCATTTTGTCATTGCCTCTCAAGCCATCAATCCATGCTTACAACAAATCTGCCACCCTCACGCTCATTGCACGTACCTGGGACCAAATCAGCACAGCTGCACATGCCAAGAAGGCTATCACGGGGATGGCCTCGTGTGCTTGCCAATAGACCCCTGCCAAACCAACTTTGGAAACTGCCCGACAAAGTCTACGGTGTGCAAGTATGATGGGCCTGGGCAGGTGAGCTGAGCATGAGTGGAACTGACATGCCACCCAAGGGCGACCTGAGCTGTTGGTATCATGTGTCCTCCATGCCTTCCACTTCTCCCTTGGATGCAGAATGAGGACTTCCTCTCCAGACAGTCCTCCGTGTGCTCAGAGCCTGATCTCGGTGCTTCCCCACCCAGTCCACCCTCCACACTCACGCTTTCCAAGTTCCTGGTGCCTTCCATTCCCACCTATCACAGTCCTACAGGGTGACTGACACCATACGCTCATAATCCAAAGTTAGAGTAATCAGGCAACTCCAAGCAAGGCTATGTGGGTATGAGTGACTTTCACCCTCAGTCCTGCATCCTAATGTCTAAGTTAAGGGGGGGGGGGGGCTCTCAGGGCCAAAATGACCTACTACAAACAGATTGAACTGATCAAATATTGGCTGCACTACAGGTTGTGAGGAGCAGTGATGACACTCGGGGTGAGACATTGCCCCTATAAATCACATTGTTACCTTGACTGATAAAACTCATCCTAGTCAGGAGATCTTTGCTAAGGATTCCAGTTAAAAGAATCCTCTTCCTACTATCACATTCATCCATCAAATATTTGTGTCCATAGCTACAAATCGGGTCCCGGGTGGAGAGAATCACTCCACACGGAAGGAAGGAGGAAAGGCAGTGTCCAGCCCAAACAGTGCCATGGGTCCCCTGCCGTCTACCAGCGCCCCAGTGGGAATGCTCTGCAGAGAATCTACCCTATTTCTCCTCCAAGGAGAAAGAATGTATCATGCAACATTTCCACTATCAATGCCTGAGGCAGGATTGCAGAGAAATTCAAGGGGCTGAATTCTCACCTCAAAATAAGGGCCTTTATGGGAAAAGGCATGATATGCCACGAGCAGCAGGTTTAGGAGTAAGATGAAAAATGTGCTTTGTTTCTTCAAAAATAGGTCCCACTGTAGATTTAGAAGCCCTCTGTTGCTCCAGGCAGCTAAAGTAGTGATGTTTCCAACTGTATAGTTCTTTGTTGGGTTGTGGGGTGGCCCTGTGTATTCTAGGACGTTTAACAGCATCCGTGGTCTCTAAAAACTGCATCCTTCTACCCTTGAGATGATCAAAAATGTCTCCAGATGTTACCCAGTATCCTCTGGGTTGGACTCCAGGTATTAGTCTAGAACAATAATCCCTCCCATTTTATAGCCAATCTCTGCTCATCTGTAGACAACCAAAAACCAGTAAGTATGTAGCCAGAAAGATCAAGGCTTAGGAAACAAGAAAACCAAAGAGCTTTACGCACAAGGTAAGATACGTAAGCATGATTTCCAATTCTGGATACTTTGGCAAATTTTTAGCTTACACCCTAATTTAAGTGTAGACCTAATTTGAGTTAGATCTCGTGGCAGAATAAAAATGCACATGGAAGAATGAGGCCTAAGTAGCTAACTAGGATCCTATTGTCTTTCCCTCCCTGCCTACTGAAGTCTCACTGCGAGTGTAAGGAACATTACCAGAACTTTGTACCTGGAGTGGGATGCAGCATGACCAATATCTGTGAATCGAAGAACCCGTGTCACAAGAACGCAAACTGCATCACTGTTGCACCAGGCCAAACAGAGTAAGTCTTCCCAGTTACGCCACCATCTTCTCACAGTAGTGAATGTGGCAGCCAACATATCAGTAAATTCCTCGATGAGAAAACATGCGTCTTAGCTTTATGTCCACCCTCACCCCACACAGTAGGAACAAGGAGCATAGTAGGCATTCAGTAAATCTATGCTTAATTCATGAATCACTCAGAAACTGTTTCCTTGGTAATGACCTCAAGAGCAGTCTGGAATGTGACCTGGCCTGGTTCCATGGTAGGAAGTGGTCAGAACGGAGGCGAAGAAAGCCCCTGTGACAGGGATGCGGACGGCTGTGAGCGTGCCGGGATCTGACCTCTGCACGCCTGTGTCCTTGCACGTGCAATGCTGTGAGTGGGTGGAGCGGAGCAAGACTGCGGAAAGTAGCAAGGCTGAGAGATGTCCCCCGCCTCCAGGTTTCAGGAGGGGTTTGCCGGGGGCGAAAGCTTTTCTGTGGCCTTCCTGAGGCAGAGGCAGCTTACCGGGAAGGAAAGAGATGGAATCTGGAGCTTAAAGACCCGGGGTCAACCTCAGCCCTGGTCTCTACCAGCCGCATGGCCTTGGGGACGTGGCACCCTCTGCGGGCTGTTTCCATGTATAAAAGGAGCACAGTGCTACCCGCTCGTGTGGTAGCTGTGTTGATCAGAGGACCGGGTGTTGGCGTGGAAACTGCTGTGTACACGGTCGTGGTTCTCTCCGTGGTTGGACGGAAGCTGGAACCAAACCTTTTGACCCAGCCCGAGCTTCCTTTCTCCAGGCCACTTCTGCCATCCTTCTATCAGCACCTGTGAAGGATTCATCTGCCATTGTGAGCTCAGAGTCATGGTCACACTGGACCATGCAATGACAAAACTGCACTTCCGTCTTCTAAGAAGTTCAGACCGGGTCTTAGTGGGTAGTTTTGTCCAGACAGGTGTCCTGATCATCATGGTCCATGTGGAGTAATCTGCGCTCACTGTGGATGTTGTGGGAAGAGCTTGGGTACTAGAACACCTGGGGCCACACTCCCTGATCCCTGAGCAGAACGTCACATGACGTCACTCAGTGCACGGGAGAGCACCGCCAACGCACGGTGGCCCCCAACTCACATGTGTATAGCACAGCCTCTGCTCACAGGTGGACTCTAGTAATGCGGATAACTCAGTTTTCACCATCCTGAGTACAACACTTTAAACAACTTCTCTGCTTAGTGCTTGATAAGATAAAACCAAAAAATGAAACTGGAATATCAGAATAATATCCCAACTTGGGGTTTAGAACATCAGTGGTACCAACAACAGATTTTAGGGATATGTGTGCCATCCACAAACCTTCTTCCTCCTTCTCTCCCACAAAAATTAAATCAATGAATTGACTGTCATTAGCAGGAAAGAGGCCTACGTTAAAAGTCTGATTAAGTGACACTGATAAAATGCAAAGCCATTGGTCCTCAGGTGATTTAGTGCATTTAGGTTAAAGATGTATTTTGCTTATGCTTCTGTGGTGTGGCAAGGCTGTTACAGAACCCTCAAAATCATACTGTGCTAATCACAGAGGAGAATGGGTTCACATACGGGCTGTGTCACTCACCCCTGGGGGACCTGGGACAAGAACACCCTCTTCTGCACCAGCCTCCTCGCCTGCCAGGTGCGCTGGACTCCGTGAGCACCCGCCCAGGGAAAGCTGAGGGGTTAATTGCTGTGAGCATGCTTTTGGACTCCAAGCTCTATTCTGATCGTTATTAAGAAGCACAAATAGTTTGGTGCCTGTTATGGTTGAACCTCATTTCACTTACTAGTGGACGTGGGAAAAGTCAAGAAAGGAGAATTGCATCTCTCTTTTTAACTCAACTTGGCTGAGAGAAGATGGGCCAAGACGGAGCAGGCAGACTGTAACCAGCACAGCTTACATTCCAACTGCACGAAAGTACGGTAAGCAACAGTGACACGTAGGCCCTTGGAACAATAGTGATACTGGTGACATTCAGGATTTTTGTAGGGTTGTACAGCTCTGGAGGCTGAGAGTCTGAGGTCAGGGCACCAGGCCAGTCGGATTCTCCCAGGTTGCACAGGGCCACCCTCATTCATGCTGTCCTCACTTGGTGGAAAAGGCTGGAGAGCTCTCTGGGGTCTCTTTTATAAGGACACTAATTCCCTTCATGACCTACTTCCGCATTTATAACCAAATTACCTCCCTAGGTCCTGAGACCATTACATTGAGGATTAGGGTTTCAGCGAGTGAATTTAGTGGGGGACACAAGCAACCAGTCCATTGCACTGTTGTTCAAATGTGACGTGACATTCCCAGCCCCACCCCTCGTGCATGCTCTTTCTTCTCCTTAGAGTGTCCTCTGACATGTACACCTGGCTCCAGTGAGTGAGGCTAACACAGTATCCTTCAACACTGAGCTCAAGTTGTCCCCTCATCTTGGATACCTCCCCTGATCTCCCAGTTCCTCCCCTGACCTCCCAGTGCCTCCCTCTGCTTCTATCCAGAACTGTGATGAATATCTAATGCAGTGTTGAGCAGCTCCAACACTGCCCCTTAGAGGCTATGTGATCTTCAGTGAGATTCCCAACCTCTCTGAGCCTTAATTTCCTCATCTAAAAAGAGGCTAACAACAGAACCAAACTCTTAGGGTTATTGTATTAAATAGGATGCTATAGTGAGGCTCTTAGAAGAATGTCGCGCATCAGAACTATTAATAAAAGCTAGCTATTAGTATCATTACTGATCTCAGTCCCCTGAGGTTCCTAGGGACCTATGTCTTATTCATCTTTGTTGTGACAACTGTCACCGGTTAATGAAATAAGTGAGAGTTTGAAGGAACAAATGAATCAATGAGGGAATGAAATGGCACACTGTGTCCTAACTAAATCTCCTCCCGCACTAAATGTAATTAATCCCAGCCCATAGCTCATGAAATGCAAATGGCTTACCGGGCTTTTTAAAACCTTAAGACAGCAGAAGGGACGTTGAATAAAGTCCACTTTACAAAGGCGGCTGGGCCATGAATGCACCTTGGCCCACATGAGAATATTCAGGTCAGCAAACAGTCTCCTAAAGTCTCAGATTTTAAATTAAATTAAAATTTTAACTTAAAAATATTTCTTTCCCGTGCCTCCCCTTCAGCATTGAGGCCATTAAAATGTACTTCCCACGTTACTCAAAACAGACTACTAGCCACATGACAACCAAAAGGACTCTGGGGGAGAAGCTTGCTTCGAGGTTGGTAAAGGTTACAAGTCTCACTGTTCCCAGTTGTCTTCAACAGAGGCTCACATAATTTATAGCATGATTAATTTTCAGCGGAGACTCCCAGAGCTGCCAATCATCTCTTCCCCGTAGGCCTTAAATTAGCATAGTACAGAACTCACAGAGGAAGTTGATGTCTCCGTCGGAAACTGTTATTTGATTATATTACATAGATATTGTTTCCAGATTAGTTCTACCGTAATAATTCCTCATGGTGAGGTTTCTCAGCCTCAGCAGTATGAACATTTCTGGCAGGAAACTGTTTGGGGAGGCTGGCCTCTGCCCTGTAGCTGTTTAGAAGCATCCTGGCCTCTACTGACCTCATATCAAGCGTGTGACAATCAAAAACGTCTCCAGACATGGCCAAATGTTGCCCGGGAGCACAATTGCCCCTGGTTTACCGTCGCTCGGGTCTTAATCAGTAAACAGTCTCCCAATCCCTTGTCCAGCTGGGAGGCTCGTATGTATCCTTCCAGAAGTAGCTCAAATGTTGCTTTCTCCTAGAAGTTGTCCCTGGTTTCTCCAGGCAGAATTAGTCACTTTCCTCCACCCCCTGTAACACCCTATTCAACTCCCACCAGACTTGAGGACAGACGGACCAGTTAGGAGGGCCCTGTGACCATCCAGGCAAAGGGCCACAGGCCTCTGGGAGATCGGTTCCACAAACTGGTTGAAAACAGATCTATCTGCCACGGGACCATATTTAGAAGCACGGCTGGGTCAGGGAGCGTCCAGTCATCCTCCGGAATACTCTCCTACTCATGAGTCATATCTGTGGCATGGTGCGACCACAGCGCAATTTGGATGAAGTCACAGCACACTGCCAGCTCCCTACATGTCTCCTCTCGGGAACTTTCTTCCCTTACCCGTGTCTGGCAAATGTCCCCAGGATCCTGGTAAATGTCACCTTCCTGTGCACTTTGTCAATTTCAGCCGGCGGTCGACTCTTCTTCTAGGTGACAACGGCAAGCAGCACCCAGAAGTTACAGACGCACAAGAGCCAAGTGCTAAATATTCAGGAGTTTTAAAAGTCCCTTGGCATCGTGTCTTTCATAGTTTCCAATTGGCCAGGGTGGGAGGATGAACCATGGAAATTAACAAATGCTACAAATGAGAAATTCTCCCCCCGCAAGAGCTGGTTGCTAAACATACGCCAGCACATCGCTGCTAGCCCATCTTCAGCACTTTCTCCCCAAGAAGCTAAACTGCTACATGAAATTCCTATGACTTTCATGCTTATCAGTTGATTTTGTTGTTTATCTATTGCTTTCATTGTTATCTACTTAATTTGATTCCTACTTACTGTACAAGTATTAACTAAGTATCTACTACGGACCTGGCCCTTTGCTACATCCTGGGGTTGCAACTGTGAACCATGAACAAAATACCCGGAAAGCGCTTACCTTGCTCTTTTCTCGTACTGGATAGGTAACCAGATACTAATCACATAACCAGACGGATAAGGATAAAATTGCAGCTGCTACAGAGAAGAGCTACAGGGTGCCATGAGAGTGTATTTTAGGGGCCCCTGATCTACAAGGAAGACAGGTCAATCAAATTGAGAAATCTCAGCTAGGAAGGAGCAGGGGAAGTGTATTCCAAGCAGGTCAAGAGTTCTGAGTATTTAATGTCCTGCAGACCTTAGTAGCTTATTCTAAATTGGGGCTATACAATGGGACCCTGGAATCCATATCTACAGGAAACACTCCAAGTGAAACTGATGTGCATGGTCTCTTTTTTTTAAGAGCGAGAGAAAAAGGAAGAAAGAGAGAGAGAGGAAGAAAGAAATAACCAATTTTATTTATTTTTGCATTTTTTAAAAAGAGGATGATTCAATTGTATTTATTTTTCATCTGTTTTTAGAGAGAATCAGTTATATTTATGTATTCACAGTTTTTTTTTTGAGAGAGAAAGAATCAATTTTATTTATTTTTTCATCTGTTGTTTTTTGTTTTTTTTTCTGACACTTAGTTGTGTATGTGGTGCTGGGGCTCAAACTCAGGTCCTCACACATGCCGAGCAAGCGCTCTACCACTGAGCCACCTCTCCAGCCCAGTGTCCGTGGTTTCTTGATCACACTTTGAATACTGATACAAAGAGCATAGGAAGATGACTCCTGTTCGTAGATGTGCGTAATCTATTCAGTATTCTGTTCTGAAGGCCCACTTCAGTGCTCACTGGTGTCTGTGCCCCTCCTGGTTGTGTCCTGATCCTATTCTGGGCGTCACTTCTCCCATCTGTTACATGAGGTGTTGGGCTGTGGGATCTCAACTGTCCATGGCTCTGAGCCCCTGAGAATGTGTTTTCACCATTTCTGCAGATGCACTTGCCAGAAAGGTTACGTGGGCGACGGCTCAACGTGTTACGGAAACATCATGGAGCGACTCCGGGAGTTAAACACGGAACCCAGAGGAAACTGGCAAGGAAGGCTGACCTCTTTCATCTCGCTCCTGGGTACGTGGCTATGGGTACGATGCTCTCGTAAAGGGCAGCTGGCATTTGGGAAGGACACCTGCAAGGCACAGCATTCCTCTCAGAATGCTGGGATCAGACCTCCAAGGAGGTCCACTGGGATCAGACCTCCAAGGAGGGGATAGGAGGGGAGAGGGACGAAGGCTGCTTCCACGGAGATGGCCATCTGCCAGGAGATCTAGCAATGCAAGAATTAGCAGGTGGAAAGCTGAGCTAGGACCCCGGGGTCATCACAGATTGACAGACCCGCAGTAACAGCAAGAGGGAGAGCTACCGATTACTCGGATGTAATACCTCCTTCACCTATGAACAAAGTTGACCGAGTCCCTGAGGCAGTATCCAGGATCCCAGTGGAGGTGTCATTTGAATTTTGGAACAGTCTAGGTTATATACATCCTCAGCCTCGAAACCACTGATTGCCTACAGTGACAAATCCTCCCCAGCCCTCCAAGCAGGGTGACAGTCTACAACACCCTCATACGTTTGCAAATGCCTTCTAGAAACTATTATCCCACATCCCCTTGGGAATAAACTATTATAGCCAATCACAGCATTGGGCCAGGCTTCCAATCAAATGCCAATTTGGCTAATCAATAAAAGCAAAAAACAGACTTGACCAATCAACAGAAGCCTTAATATCAGCTTTTATATTAGAATTTATCAGTCCTAGAAAGAACACAACTAAAGAAGTACTGTTGATGGGTCAATGCTGCGCTCTGCGTAAATCTTAGTATGTATCCTGCATAAATGTCAAACTTTTCCCAAGGCTGCCTACCATCTGAGTCAAGCAGTACCGTCATGACTGGGCTTCCTCTAAGAACCCTTAGAATATCAAATGGAGCAGATGCGGGTGTCGGAGTGTCCTTTACAGACTGGATCCTCAGACATTCCCCTGAACCGAGTCCTCTTGATCTTTCACCTTCCCCATTACAAAGAGCTAGTTTGTGCTGCCTCCGGGTGAGAACACAGAGCTTGTCCTGATGTTCCAACTTCCAGGAAGTAGACCAGCTTCCTGCGGTGCCCAGTGTAAAATGAAACTGCGAGGCCCTTGTTCAAATATTAAGCATTTCAAGATGACAGCAGCAGGACGTTAAACCCAGCATGGGGATCTTCTGAGCCCACCCTAGATCTTTGCTCACTGAGATGACAACAGCTTAGAAAGCCAGATGTCAGGCACCTTGGGGTTGTCAGAGGATCTTGTCATTCCTGACCCGTTCTTCCTAGGGTGTCCTTAAAGCCACAGCTGTGGCTGCAGGGAAACTCTTAGAGAGTTTTGTGGAATGAGGTGGGGCCAAGGCGTGGTGGCACCTTGCACAGGTTTACCTGTCAGAGCAATCAGATCAGAGAGGGCCTGGATGGACCAGTCACAACGCAAGGCCCACTGCGTGATTTTACCCACTGTGTGCCACTGACATACTTGGTGTTTTCTTTCTTTGAACATTTCTCCTCCTAAGACAAAACTTATGCCTGGCCACTGAGTAACCTGGGACCGTTCACTGTGCTGCTGCCTACAGACAAGGGCCTGAAAGGATTCAAGGTGAGTCTTTAAAATACCCAAGACATGCTGGGAAGAGACTGGGGCCAAAGTATATCATTACAGTGTGTGCATATATGCAACAAATCCCTTCAATATGTACAACTATAATGCACCAATAAAAATTTAAAAAATAACCCAGGGCGCATGCGGGAAGCCTGAATAGGCCGTATCTTCTTTGATTTAAATGGGAAAACTCTAATAAAATTAAACCTACTGATGAGACGCATGGTGGGCTTTGATAAAATTTTTGATGAAATTATTTTTTATGTTTAACTGATGCATAATAATTGTACATTATTTATGGAGTACACTATGATATTTTCATACATATATGCAATGTATAATGATCAAATCAGAATTTAGAATTTCCGTCCCTCTCAACATTTCTCTTTCTTGCAAATTTTTTAGAAAATATTACAAGTTGGCATAAATAGTCGTCACCCTTCTATGCTGGAGAACACCGGAGCTTTCCTTCCTAGCTGACTGCATTTTGGTACCCATTATCCAACCTCTCACTAGTGCCGCTCCCCTCCACCCTTCGCAGCCTCTAGCCAGCACCATGGTACTCTTTACTCCTATGCAATCAACTCCATTAACTTCCACAATGGATGAGAACATGCAGTATTTTATAAATTTCTGAGTGAAATATCCTTACTGAAAGTATACAAATCTTAAGTGTACAACTCAATGAATATTCACAATGAAAATATCCAGAAAGGCCATCCTCAGCCCTCCAGAAATCTCTCTGGGCCCCCTTTCCTATCGTTACCTTTTCAAGGTAACCCCTGAAGACCCCTATCATGTAGTCATGTGATAAAGAAGAGTTGTGTAATGCGAAATGGCTCATTTCCCATAGGAAGAATTAAACGTGTGCGTGTGCTAGGTGTTTGTTTCTCTAAAATCATCATAAGTGATAACAGTGATAAGAGAAATGAAAAACAGTTTATCCTTCAACATGGACAGCTATTATATGAGTTAATGTTATCCTGTGGGAACAAAATTTGTGCCTGGTTGGTGGGGTCCGATCACAATACTAACAGTGAAATAGTTCTATTTGGTTTAATGTAAGTAATGGACTTACTGACTTGTCTAAAATTGGGGATCTGTTTTTAATTTTTTTATTAAGGAGTTATTTTACAATCATAAATGCATATAAAGTAACAAAATGATATGCATTTGTTCTTAGACCAGAATTACCCCCACATTGCCCACACCCCAGTCTCTTGATTCTTATATATTTCTCCCCTACAAGCAATATAAATGTTTAGATTGTGAATTTTCCAGAATTAAATAATTGCATAAGTATTATGTGGATTCTCAGGGGGGTAAAGAATATGCTACATTGTTGATTGTCTCCCTAGATCCCTCCCTACCCTCCCTCCTTTGCTGCTCCCCACCTTCTTGCACATATCTATGGTTCCCCTAGATTATGTGTTGCTATGCCTTTGCTGGGTCTAATGCATGAGTGTGACAACTTTTCACCCAAGCCTGGGTTTTGCTCTAGCCTCCACAAATAAGGGAAAACATTCCACCTTTGACTCTGGGTTTGACAAATTTCACTCAGCATAATTTCTTCCATAGCCATCCATTTACCTTCAAATTCTGCAATATTGTTTCTAATTGCTGAGTAGAACTCCATTGTGTGTGGGGTGTGTGTGTGTGTGTGTGTGTGTGTATCACAGTTTTTGGATCCATTCATCCAGTGAGGGACATCTGGGTTGGTTCCATAATTTAGCTATTGTACATTGAGCTGCTATGAACATAGATTTTGCTGTGTTGCTGTAATGTGCTGACTCTAACTCCTCTGGGAAAATACCCAGAAGAGGGATAGCTAGATCATATGGTGGATCCATCCCTAATTTTATGAGGAGTCTCCACACTGCTTTCCAGAGCAATTGGACCAGTCTGCAGTTCCATCAACAGTGTGCTAGTG
This sequence comes from Aplodontia rufa, assembly GCA_004027875.1. Classification (NCBI taxonomy): domain Eukaryota; kingdom Metazoa; phylum Chordata; class Mammalia; order Rodentia; family Aplodontiidae; genus Aplodontia; species Aplodontia rufa. The sequence continues at coordinate 6,482 of PVKS010011898.1, read as the reverse complement.
TTCCTATCTCCCTGCAACCCCTCCAGCATCTATTATTTTTTATATTCTTCATCTTTGCCAATCTGACTGGAGTGAGGTGAAATCTTCATGTGGCTTTGATTTGCATTTCTCTGATTACCAGTGATCTAGAGCACTTTCTCATGTATTCATTAGTTTGCTCAATTTCTTCTGTTGAGAAGTTTCTACTTAGCTCTTTGGCCCATTTATTGATTGGATTGTATGTGATTTTGGTAATTAAGTTTTTTCAGTTGTTGTAAATTTTGGATATTAGTCCCCTGTCAGAGGAATAGCAGGCCATGGTGATCTACCATTCTGTAGGTTCTCTCTTGACAATTTTGACCAGTTCCTTGGCTGAGCAGAAGCTTTTTAGTTTAATGGCATCCCACTCATTGATGTTTGACTTTAATTCTTTTGCTTTGGGAGTATTGCTGAGAAAGTCCTTGCCTACTCCCAAATGCTGGAGTTCTGATTCTAATTTTTCTTCTGGCTATTGTATGGTGGCTAGTTTAATTCCTGGTTCCTTGATCCGTAAAGTTGGGTATCTTAATCTAAGATGCTTCACAATAATAATTTTGACTACACTCAATCAAAAACGTAAGTTCCAGACTTCCTCCCCTTAATATACCATCAGCATTCACCTGTCTGAGTCTGTCTCCTGTTGACCTGCAGAGATGTCCTCAAGTCTCCTCCGCTGTGGAGTAGAATGGGCAAATACTGCATGCTGGGCACCTTGCATGTGGCCTCTCATTTAATTTATAAAGTTTGCACAGAGGTAGTAAAAAAAAGTATCTGTTCCTTGATTGTTGACTATGTAGTGGTAACAAGATAGGGATTTTGCCCGGTGGTTTTCAGAAATCTTAACTTCACTGTTCAAAGACATCATCATCCACTTTACTTCCTCCGTTCATAAAACTTCAGTCTTTCGTGTGTGTCCTCTTCCTGGACCCAAGGTGAATATGCTGGTGCCTGCCACTAGCCTGCTCCTATTGGCACCACTGCTGTGCTTTCCCCACCATGTCAGTTTCAGGGCTGGAGCAGCCTCCCCTGGTGTGAGAGTACATGGGGCATCACCTCCAACCCTCCAGATTGCCACTGTCTTTAAAGGCTGCCCCAGAGTGGTCGGGCTCAGGAAAGGCCTGCATCTAATGTCCTTGATTCTGATAAAGGCGTGGCATGTATTGTCAAACTCATTTTCTCCTTCAATCAACAGTCAAAAGGTCCTCTTTTCTTAGGTAAAAGAGCTTTTGCTGGACATGGAGGCTGCTCGGTATTTTGTTAAGCTGCACATCATCGCTGGGGAGAGGAACACAGCGCACCTGAATCGCACTGACACCTTCTACACCTTGACGGGGATGTCGGGGGAAATTTTCAATGTGGATAAGGTGAGGATTCCTCTGAGTTTCACACACAGAACTAAACCGACCTCCAAGCCAATGCTCATGGGCTTTTTCTTTGTGTTTGGGATTTGTGAAAGGTTGCAAGATCATCCATCCTCCTCCCTGTCTGTCAAACACCTCCCTATGTAGGAAGAAGCAGGACACTACGGTCAGGAAGGAAGGGTGGACTGTTTCATAAAGGGGGCCGCAAAGTGTTTAATTTTGGTCTGTTCCAATTTAGTTTTCAAGGCACACTTCACTCAGCTGTCAGCAGGAAGACAAACTGCTGTAAACCTGCTTCCTGGGAACAGGCGCAAAGCCCATCCGCTTTCCCCTTGAGGAGGAAACAGACTCTGTTTGCTTTAGATTGCTGGGGCTCATCCATCTTCTCCAGCTCAGTGTTCTGTCTTGCCTAAAGTCATTAGTTCTGTTTGTTTGGGTTTTTTTAGAAAAGCACCCACCCCCTTTCACAAATAGCTCTTTTTGTGTCTCCTCCACTTAGTGGGGGAGGTGAAGAATCACAATGTGCCTATGTGGGCTGTGGCCTGTGTCCTTGCATTGGCATAATGTCAACAATCAGTGGGTTATTCAGTACCAGGATAAATATTGATTTGTGTTACATGAGACCCACAACAACCTTGTGAAAGAGGTCCTATCCTAATTCCTGTTTTACCTATGGGAAAGTGGAGAGATCACAGAGTACGCACCAGGGCCAGGCTTCAAATATGGTTCTGTCTGACTCCAAAGCCCACAACCTTAACCAGTCTGCAGTGTAAAGATGGATGGATAGATGAATGGATGGATGGATGGACAGATGGATGGATGAATGGATGAATGGACAGATAAACAGATGGGTGGGTAGATGGACAAATGAGTGGATGGATGGAGAGATGGATATATGGATGGATGATTGGTAGAATAGATAGAATGAGTTACTTATATGTGAAGATGTGGCTTCCTTTCTTATAAGTATATGTGTCATTTGTTCATTCAACAAATATTTACTAAGTCTGTTGACTTGTAGGAATCACCTGGGAAGTAGAAGGAATTAGCTTTATTCATTCAACAAGTATTTTTATTGTGTACCTTCTCTGTGCCACACACTAAAGTAAATGATACATTTACAATAAATTGCTTAGTTGATGATGGCCAGCAGCTGTTTCAGAACACAAGTCTAAGCTACTGTTTAAATAACAGATATTTGCATAATATAAGTAGCTGAACTTGCAGTTCATTGGAGAAAACCATTATAGCACTTTATCCATCTTAGCCCATGATTGTCACCTGTGATTTCATGTTATCTCATTTTATCTTAATGAAATCCTGTGAGATCAATCAAGCAGATACCTTCACCCTTTGAATATGGGATTTATCCAAAGTCTCACAGCCAGTAAATGGCAGGACCTGAGGACTCAGGACTTCTGACTTCTAGTCCAGTGCTTACTCCTTCCAGAACACTACATTCTTAATCTCTCTTTGGAATTTTAGGACAATCAACTAAAGCTTAAACTTTACAGAGGCAAAAAGAAAGCAAAAATTATCCAGGGGAACATAATTGCTTCCAACGGGCTGGTGCACATCCTTGACAGAGCCATGGACAAGATAGAGCCAACATTTGAGAGCAACACCCAGGTGAGCTTCTCCAGGTAAAAGTGGAATCATCCCCAATCCAAACCCCTTCCTCCCTGGAGTCACATCCAAAAAGAAAGTGTTAGCCAGTGCTATATACTTGCCCTTCATTCTACTAGAAGGATCTTAGAGAGGATCAAAGAGAGGATGGGGTGACTTGTCTGTTTTCAATTGAATACTAAGTGTTTCTGCAGAGAGAAAGAAAGGAAGTATGCACGTAGAAAAAAAATCTTGATTTTTTTTTTATCTGTTGTGACCACATCAGAAAACTCAGCCCAGTGCATGAAAATTTCTCCCTCATTTTTACATAAATGGGAAGTCATTGTCATAACAAAATTTATCCCTTTTGATCTATATGATGATGGTCAGCAGTTGCTTCAAAATACAGTGTTGAGCTACTGTTTAAATAACAATAAGCATTTGCATAGTATATGGTAATTGACTAGGTCCATTTATACATGTCCACACTTAAATTGTAATCAATCTCTTAATGTTAGGATTTGTATTTCCTAATCTACTTTACTATTTTTTATACTAATTTGTAAGCAAAATATCTCTTTTCAGCAAACCATAATGACGATGCTACAACCAAGATACAGCAAATTCAGATCTTTGTTAGAGGTACATACCTTTAGTGAATTTCTGAAAACTGGTTAAGTCTTTTGTAAAACTAGCAGAGATGTTGACCAAAACTGATTCAAATTTTCATTTCTCAAATGCAGGAAACCAATATGGGACATGCCTTAGATGAGGATGGGGTTGGTGGACCATACACCATTTTTGTTCCAAATAATGAAGCTTTGGATAACATGAAGGAAGGGACTCTTGATTACCTCCTTTCTCCAGAGGTATCATATCCTACTTTGTTTCATGGTGTCTTGTCAGCATCTCTGTTTCAATCTGTGTTCATATAGACTTTCTCTAAACTGGGAGGTAGCTAAAAAGTAGTACATATATCACCCACCTACCTTCTCACAACCAAGGCAGACATCACTAATCAACCACAGAATCCTGGAACTGATCCTGGATATGGCTTTAGTCTCCTCTACAGAGTTCCAACTAGCTGTAATCAGTCAGTTCAACTCAACATGGGAAATGAAATCCATTGTCAATGCAAGGTCTAAATCATGGTTTGATTTGTCCTGGCTTTTCTAATGTTTCTTAGTAGTCAAATCAAGACTTTAGGTTCTCTACAATTCTAAAATCACCTAGAGAATGATGCCTAAACCAGGCTTAGGCTAAACTTCCAAAGGAATAAATGCTATTTTTAGATGCTCCAGCCTTTCCTTTCTATTACTTTCATCTCTCTCCACAATAATCCCTGTCAGCCTTCAATTTGCTACCTGATGTTGAGAGTCAACTGTGGAGTAATCCTTGGTCCTCGGGTGTAATGCCTAGGATCAGGGCAATTCCCCAGCACAGAAGCACATGTGCAGCTAGGCAGGGATGGTAATTAGAGCAGGCTTCTTGAAGAAAAGGAACAGGCAAAGAAAGTGAGCAATGTCTCAGAGAGAGGAGCAGGTGGATGCGCTAGGGACAAAAGTAAGCCAAAATGATTAGGTTTTGGGCTTTTGTTAGCACAGGGGTTGGGATCTTCCAGTGGCACAAAACTTTGGAGTGGCAGGTAGCCACCATTCCTCTTTGGGCCCTGGCTTGGGCAGCTGCTGTCCATGTGGGGGAAGCCATGTGCCTGCTCTATGTGAGGGCACGCAACTACATACTTGGGTTATTTTGCCCTTTCTGGCCTGGCACCACCAGTAGAAGGTCAACTGGTCCTTGAATTGGCTTGTGGGCACATGGGCAACCTTGGAAAAATGCATCGATAAAGAAGGCAATGTGGAAGCAGGGTGAGGAGAGGTGGTGCCATTTGGTGGCTCTGAGTAGGCTGCCCAGTTTTGTAAGATGAATTTCTTACATACCACCACAAGGGGAGAGGGGGTTTACGCCCTTATGGCATTGCATGATGGGCATCGAGTACTCTGGGACCTTTGCCCATCAGCAACCTTTCACAGCTGTTCCTATCTCTGGTCTCCCCCTCCTCCCATCTCTGCTCATCTCCGGTTAACTACCCACTCCAACAAATTCTGTCACGTTCCCCTCTGGAAGGAGACTGCTGACTCCTTCACATAAGGATTATGTGACTGAAACCATTGGGAGGATTTCCTTTTCCAGGAATAACAGCTGTATCATAGGAGGATTGCTGACTATGGAATTTTGTTTATAGGATGACTTGTGTGGAATTACAGAAAGGGCCACATACTTCCTTCCAGGGCCCTGAAACCACGCCGCCATCTTGGCAACAGGACCAGACCACCCTGACTTCATATAGATCAGTGCTGATTATACAGCATGGGGGGAAAGGGGGTTCTTCAAATCTTTTACAGCCATGATTGATTGCTGTAGTGACTTTAGTGCAGTTAGGAATCACCTATGGAACTTGTGAAGTAAGCAGGCTTCACAGCCTCACCTCAAGCACTGTAGTGGAACCAGAGAGAGGCCCGGAAAGACACCTACTGGTCTACTGGTAACCCATGTCCTCACTCAAGCAGACCCAGGCCATGCTGGGCTTGCACCCTGAAATTTGTTGCCTTTTTGTTTTGAGACTCATATGGATATGGTTCTTTCTAGAATATTTTCAAATATCTAAAAGGATACTTGACTTTCAGAAAACTCCGAATTTAAAATAGATAGATGATAGATAGGTAGGTAGATAAACGGATAGATGATAGATCAAGGAGATAAATCAGAAAGTGTTTCATTCCATTTCTTCATGTGCTCAACACATGAAGGGATTTGCTAAGGACTTCCACTGAGAAAGCCGGATTTCCCCAGGGTTTTACATGGGATGTTATTTTATATATAAAATTCATACTTGCTATTGCTAAAAACCTGTTATACCTCTCTTTAAAGCTCACACTCAATTCATAGTGAACTAAAAAAAAGTAACAGTGCTCTCCTGGGAAATTATTAAAATTCCACAGTTTTATGACCTCCGCAATGTGATATTTTAAGAATAATAATAATAATAGAGGTGTTCTAAAATGCACCGATTAGGTACACTTAAAATTAAAATTAAACCTTTTAACTAGAACAGAAGAAAATTATTCTCCCTTCATTCCTATCAGGCATCTTTGTTCAGATAGTTCTCCTTTCCCCCCTTTCTTGTAACTGCAGCCAGTGGCACCTGGAGCTGGCTCTTTCAGGCCCTCAAGAGTGGACTGTGTATCTCTACTAGCGCCGTTCAGTGAGATCACATTGGCAGCTTGAGTCAGGTTGCGCTGTGAATATTTACACCATAGAAATTGGCCAACCCACACACTGCTCCTGGCTCCCAGCACGGTTTTTTTCAAAGGCAGTATCTTTCTGCCTGCAAGGAATATAAAACTTCAGGTATCTTCATTCTGAGTCAAAAACTGGTTCTCCACTTCAGTTTCTAGGTAAGGAGAGGAATGATTATTCCTGCCTCTTCCTCAGGAC
>PVKS010011897.1:0-55272 GCA_004027875.1 Aplodontia rufa | reverse complement strand
AGAAAAAAAAAAAAAAACATCAACCCCTGACTTAAAAGATCACTCAGTTCACAGCATGTATTTTTTTCCCCACATATTTAAAAAAAAAATTTTTTTTTTTTTTGCTCTTCCCTTGTGCCCCACCTGTATCTGGGGCCTTCTGCCAAAATGCATCCTTTAGAATGTCTTCTGTGCAAATCTGCCAGAAGGACCCTTTCACTGCTGTTAGTCTGAAAATGTCTTTTTTCATCAATATTCATGAAACATTCTCTAGATTGTGGTCATTCTCTTTTAGTGCATTAAAGAGATTATTCCACTACTGTTTGTCTTTGTTGCTATAAAGAAGTCAACTGTCACTCTTAACCCCTGTTCTTTACAAGGAAATTTTTCCTTTGTTTTTGTTTACCTCTGGCCTCTCTGAAGATTTTCATCATTTTCTTTTTGTTTGTTTTCCCTTCTTCAGTAGTTTCAATGTAATATGTTTAGTTACAATTTCTTTTTAATTTTCATACCTGAGACTGTGGCCTTCGTGGATCTACAGATTACTGTCTTTCAGATCTCGAAAATTCTCAACCACTGTCTCTTCAGATAAATCACACCACACAATCTCTCTTTGTTCAGTCAGAACTACATTTCCTACACTTTGTTTCAGGGTTGCTCATGGATATTCATTTCTCATGCATTTCCTCCATGGGCCTTTTTGGGTTGAACTCTAGATAATTTTTAATCTAATCTTAAATACAAAAACATCTTTAGCTAATTAAGTCTTTTCTTAAGTCCACTCACAGAGAATTTAATTTCTATTTGTTTTTATTTCTAGATTATTTTTTCAAACCTCCTATGTCATTTTCTATAGTTTGCAGTTCTCTGCAGGTAACTTTAAGTTAATGCTTCGTCTATTAAACATTGCCAATACAGTGATTTTGCAGTTGGTACCTAATTATTTCATCATCTGATGGCTTTGCCTTCGCAGATTTCTGGTTTCCATATCTACCTTTTCTCCTTGTGCTCATAGAGTCTAGCATGCATATGCTCTTAGCTATCATTTCAATGTGATGAACATTATCTCTGAAAAACTATTTTAAGAATTAATTGATAACCATTTTTCAAAGAGAATGCCTGTTGCTATACCAAGTTCAAGACTGGATCTACACAATTCAATACATGGTTAATTCTACCCAGGCTCTGCCACTTCTGTTGAACTGTAGCCTGAAGATAAACTCTTCAGGGTCTCAACTTACCAAGAAGAAAGAGTCCTATTAGTTTCCCACTTCAGGTGAATTCTGACTTTGATTTTCTTCCCATTCTCAGATGGGACTCTGCTAGGAAATTAAATACCTTCAGGGCAAAATCATCTTTTGTGTTGACATAAATCTCTGTGTTTTCATTTTTCTTTTCGTGTTGGAGTGATGATTCCCTTACTGTTCTGTTGTCTTTCTGAAACTTTTTAAATGTTTGCAATGGGAGGATAAATCTCAATAGCCAGCTCTCCATAGGCTTTAAGGAAATTTGAATATTCATTTAAATATGGGAATGTTAGGTTGGTTAAGTGAGTATTACGTAAAAACTTAGCATTCCATTAAGGATAGTTCTTCCTAGGCGTCTTGGTAGGGCAAAGGAGGTAGGTTGCTCACTTTTGAATCCTCCTGTTGACTTTGAAAGCAGCCAGACTTTGTGTCCTTTCTGCTGTAATTCAGTAAAATGTCCACTCTAAAATAACTAATTGAGGTCATTTTTATCCCTAAAGGGCTGTGGCTAGGGCAGGAAAACAGAATGCCAAGAATTCTGTTGGTGCCATGGTGTATTTCAAAACTGACCATGTTTTTGCAGCTTTTCTGAGCAAACTGTGGAATCTCTTTCTCCAGCCTTGGAATCCAGGGTGCCTTGCATCTTGCTGGGTTGGTACAGTGTTCCTAAAAGATGTTGCTCACGTGAGCATGGGTACAGGAATCGTTGGGCACATCCACTCTTGCTTTTGAAACCTTGTGAACTTCACAAAAACAGGTCAGGAAATAAATTGCTTGAGAAATGGAAACCATGTAGAAAGATGCCCTACTCACTCCAGCCAGTAAACCTACTGGCTGACCACAAATCCTTGAGCAATATCGCAAGAGATTACCTATGATCAGACAAATCTCATCCAGACTAGATTTGCTTAGCTAAGTACAATCAACAGTCATGAGCTAAATAAATGGTGGTTGTTTTAAGTTGCTAAACCTAGAAAAGCTTTGGTTTGCAGAAAAAGCTGACATATGTATTACTTTATTAAAATTATTCTTGTAAAAATCATTAATAACCTCTTATTTGTCAACTCCAGGAGCATTTTTTAGTTCTTATCTAATGAGACCATTTTTCAGAATCTGGCATTATTAATGACTGCTTAAACTATCTATGTTTTCTTGGTTTCTGTACCACTGTACCTTCTTGCTTTACCTTGAGCTTCCACACTATTAATTCTGCATTTTCCTTAGGAGTTTTCCATTTCTTATTTTACCTATAAATGTTAGCATTAATTAAGTTTCAGTCTTCTACCCACATCTCCATCCATGCTCTCTCGGTTGGATCTCTCCTACTTTTTTCTTTCCAATACCACCTGTGTGGTCATGGTAGCATAACCCATATCTTTTTGTAAATCTTTGTGCATTATATACATGAATATGTAATTTGACAGTGAGAAGACAGACATTACTTCCCTATGCCCTAAGATTCAGCATATTTCAAACTGTGTAATCACATATTTCTCTGCCATCTGCTGGCTGGTTGGCTGCTCCTTGTTGCACACAGTGTCACCCAGCCACCAGTTAGACAAAATCCAAATAGCACAGGGTCCTGCTTCATTGTCATGTTTCTACCCTGTTTCTCTCACACTGCCCCCGCCCAGTCCTTCCTGCGCTCTCCCCTGTATCACCGTATGTTTCTTGATTAGTCTCCTTTAGTGTGTTTCCCTGTATCCTAAACTTAGCTTCCAAAATAAGTTATTAAACAACGACAACTTTCACAGGCTCAGCTTTCACTGCAGCATGTTTGGCAAATAATAAGGACGTATGTCACTGCAATTCTTTACTTTCCCTCTGATAGACACAATTAAGTGATTTTTGCATTATTTTCCTATTAAGCCTACTTTCCAAACTTACATGAACAGTTGTTCCTGTTGGGTAGGAAAAGGCTTCAAAGCTGAACTCCACTTGCCTTAGGATTGTCTAAGATAAACAACAAAGTGGTAAAGACAGACTTTAATCAGTCAGTCCTATATTGTTGCAGTAGGGAAGAGTTCAGCATGAACGAAATCAAATTTGATGTGCACAGAAGTGAATGGACATTCTAAAGGGACCCTAAGGTAGTAGTGAGAGGGACTTATGGGGACTATGAGTGAAGACATTGAAATATTAAGTAGTGTAATTGCAATTAGGCCAGCTGTCAGTTAGCAATTATCAAGGTAAGGATTTGTGTTTTCACAGGAGCTGGAGACACCAGAGGCTTAATTTTCTGGATTTATTTCAAAGGAATGGCTCTGGGACCCCCAAAAAGACACTCCTGAGTTGTAGGAGGTCCATGTGTATCTCCAAGGAACAGAGGAAAGATTCACAATTGTAAACTCTTTTTCGTAAATCTTCTAAGAAAGGGTGGCCAGGAGCCTGCTGTCCAGCCATGAATGCTAGAGAAAATAGTAAATTCTTCAGGAATCCTTGAGCTCTCACAGGAAGGCACTTCAAGGGGGCTGGGGTCATCCTAGGGATGTGACCTTGAACTGTTAGAATTATATTAGTATGTGTTTGATTCTTTTAATGTGGAAGGATGGGGAGTAGAGAAAATCTTTTTTTGTTGATACTATAAAAAATTTTTTTTATATACACTGAGGTTAAGGCTCAGTTGACAACAGTACTCAAAGAAGCAACATTTTCATCAGGATTGAGCCTAAACTGTATAGCATTAGTTTAAGAGACTACATGAGCACTCAAATAAATACTTATTGATTATTCCATCAAATAACCTCAAAACTCAGTGGCTTATTATGACAATGAAAATTTACTTCATGCACAAATTATTAGTAATTCAGGGCTCAGTGGGGAAGGTTCATCTCTGCTCTGTGTAGTATTAGCTGGGCAGCTCAACTCAATCAGGGCACAAGATGCACTGCTAAGGTGCGCTGTTCACATGATTGGCGACTTGGTGTTGGCTGTAGGCTGGGAGCTCAATCTGTGAGTCTGATGGGGAGCTTCTATTCTCTGTAGTATAAAAAATCCCAGTATGAGGCCACTTAGGCATGCTGTCTAAGTTAAAAAAAAAAACCCCAGTATTATGGGAGGTCTGTGCTCTAAAATACTTCTTTAAAAGCAACCTGAGAGGGGTTGGAGTGGTGGCTCTGCAGTTAAGGTGCTTGCTCTGCATGCGCAAGTACAGGTGTTCAAACCCCAGCACCCATGTACATAATTGTCAGAGCAATGCAAGCATGGGAAAAATGCAATAAAATTGATTTTCTCTGTCTCTCTGTCTCTCTCACTGTCCTCTCTTAAAAAATAGAACAACAACAACAAAAAAAAAAACCCTGAAAAATCTCAGATGGTATTATTTAATTCTTTGTATTTTCTTGATCAAGCAAATATTAGTGCCAGTCCAGATTCAGGGGAAAGTGGTTCTATGTTTCACTGAGAGGGGTGTCAAAGAATGAGTGGTAATTATTAATATACCAGACTGAGCACTTGAATGAATGGAGTAATAAGTCAATGAAGGACACTCCACTAATTTTTTCCTGTCTGTATTCTTAATTAGCCTGTCCCATTCTTTCCTGAAGATTTTATGCATAAAAGTGAATAAAAAATCTAACCACTTGTTGTCTTCCTCACTTATTAGGTTTGGTTTTGCTTTTCTTCTATTTATACTTCCTCTAAAGAGAGTGTCTAACTTTTATCCTTCTTTTCATTCTATTCCCATGTCACAACTTTTAAGATTCAATTAATTTTTCTTTCAGGTATTCTGTTATGGAACATCTAGAAAGGTTGGGTTCTACACCTTTGTGATTCAGTCAAACCCTGCCTGAATGTCTAATGATATGCTTATAATTTTTTTTCAATTTTTTTATAATATATCTAATTACCTCATTAGAATTCTGTGAAGTAAAGTATTTTATATTAAGCATCTTTATTTTTTCCCAGCATTTAGCACAGTACTTAACAATTTATAGTCACCTAGTCATTTCAAAATTATAATACACACACACTTAAAAATATATATGTACTGACCTCCCCCACCAGCAGCGCTATGGGCTGAACATCATCTGGCAGTTGGTCATTAAGCCAGGATTATGATCCCAAAATATCTGAAAAAAAAAACAAACAAACTTGTTCTCTTGTTTCAGGAAATGCCCAAGGTAGCCTACTCTGTGTGGACACGAGTTTTCTGATGAAGGTTTGTGAAATCAGGGTCGCTCTCTTCTCCAGTTCTGTCTAAGAATCTTGAGGTTCCCAGGCAAGCATACACCAGGCTGTAATAATTCAGAAGCTGTTTTGTGTTCTGTAAACATATGGTGCTAGCTCAGATTTATCTTGGGAAAAGCTGGTCAGGAAGAGAAACTGCTGAAGAGCCTAAATCTCTCCCAGCAGCTAAGGAAGCAATGCAGGGGCACTGGCGTCCTTCCTCCCGGAGCTCAGGCTCTCTGCCAGTTTGTGGCCCATATGCTGAGCCCAGAGAGCCGCTTCAATTCTCACACTGACTGTGTCAAGTTGTTTAGGGGTGATATTTCCCCAGAGGGCTCACAGATTGGAGCATACCTAAATGCACCTGTTAGCACAGTTCTGGAAAAATTAGATTAGCACTTCTAAGAAAAGGGTTTATTTTTATTCTTCCTGGTTAAAGAGTTATAAGTTGGCCTGCTCAGAAAAAAGTTTTGTTTTTGTGTCACTCTGATGTTCAGTTGGGTGCAACATTTGTTGTTGTTGTTGTTGTTGTTCTGGGGAGAATGCACAGCACCAAATATGGCAACAGAAAAAATGCCAAGTGCTTCCTGGGTTATACTCTGCAGCAGGATTTTCAATGAGTCTAAGACCACCTGAAATAAATAGCAACCTGAAAGTTCTGTCTGAATATTATACTGTGATCGCTTCATTATAATAGACTAAATTTGAACCACACATTGTTTGCTCTGGGAATAAAACAATCTTAGTTGACTTGATTTATTTACATTTTTTAAATATTTGCTTCATCTGTTTAGACAATGCTAGAAACTGATAATACTTCCCTCTCTTCTCTTGCTTTCCCTTTCCTCAATCTTTCAAGGAAATTGTTGAAGGAAGATATGGGTGTTCAGGATTTATAGAAATCCCTTAATACTTTCATGGGAGTAAAAACAAATCACTAGATTACTTAGTACAAATAACCTCCCACGCTGTGGTCCTCTCACACAATGCACATTGTCAGAGTTCTGCTATGGGCTATCATCTCAGAAGCTTCCAGTTGGTAAGTCTAGGTTGTGGCCTCAGAGTAAACATTTCTAACATAGTCCAAAACTGTACTAACCCTTTTAGTTGGCATCTTTGTAGGTTAGGACTGCTATAACTGAATGTTGAGGCTGGATAGTTAATAGAGAACAGGAATTTATTTCCTACAATTCTGGAGGCTGAGTGGTCCAAGGTCAAGGCTCCAGAAAATATGATGTCCAGTGAGGAGAGCTCTGTTCCTGGTTCATAGATGGGGCCTTCTCACATAGTAGAAGGACAGACTGAGCTCCTTCATGCCTCCTTTCTCAGAGCACTAATCCCATTCTTTAGGGCACTATCTTCATTTTATTTACTTCCAAAGACCTACCTCCCAATGCCATCACCTTGGAAGTTAGGTTTTCAGCAGGTGGACTTGGGGCAAAAAGGAACAGACCTTGAGAACTGTTGTTGGAGAGTAATACTTTGAGGGTTCTTCACTATGGCTTTCATAAGGATTATTGAAATATTTGAAAATATCTTTTTTTGTTTTCTATTTTTATTTAATTTTATGAAGTTTAATTTTTTTATTTTTTTTAAAATTTTTTTATTTTTGAACAACCATACAAGTTTTTAACAAAATAATATAAAATGTGTATAGATTCTGGATATTATAATTACCCCCAGGAGTGACCCCCAATTACCCACCCTTATCCCTCCCTTCCCCTTCCCCCCATATCTCTAAAAAAGGATTATGTTATATAGCATTATATCTTATCTGGATTTAACACATGATAATAGACCAACTTTCTCACTGGCCAGGGTCTAGTCCCAACCTCCACAGATGAGTGGAGACAATCGACCATTAGTTCTCTGGGTTAAGCTGATTTTACTCAGCATGATTTCTTCCATAGCCATCCATTTGCCTTCAAAGGCTGCAATATCATTGTTTCTAATTGCTGTGTAAAATTCCATGGTATAAATGTACCACAGTTTTTGGATCCATTCATCCAGTGAGGGACATATGGATCCTTTTCCAAAAGAGATCATATTCTGGTTCATAAAGATAATCTCAGCAAATATTTGAAAATATTTTTAAAAAAAGAAATACTATTTGAAAAAACTAACTCCCACACAAAGAATAAAAAGTTATTGTAAAACATACAGTAGGTTTATATTAATTTTGTATTTCTTTTCAGTGGAGCAAGTTGGTAAAAGGTTTAGTGAATTTTATCCAAATTTAATGAAGGAAAAAAATTGCCATCCTGGAATGATATGAACCCCTGGATACAGTTTATTGACTATCATGTGGATTCCACACCATCCACTGCCTTCCCGTGTTGGCCACTTACCCCACAGCAGCATCCTAGAGAACATCATCCTTCAGACTCTTCCGCCTGTTAGCCTGAAATCCATACATACCATCCTCTCACCCCAGCTTCCTTGGGGCCTCCAGACTGTGGGCCTCCTTTTTTTTTTTTTTTATCTTTTTTCTCTGTTTCTTCTCTTCTTCATTGCTTTTCTAAACACACCTAGATCTCATGATCAATCATCACATTGACCATTTCTTTCTAAAATCAGGAAAGTCTGAGCTTTCCCGTCATTTTTGTAGCACATGGCTGACATAGTCCAATGTGATATGTTCCCCTTTGTCTTCCAAATACTGATCATCACTAGAAACATTACTGGTAAGACTCCTTTGTAAATTTGCAACTGAAACCATTATGGTGATCAATATCCTCTGGGCTTCCATAGCCCAGTGGGCTGCTCTCTACCATTTTTCAGTCTTTCCTTAAGAGGCTCACCACTGAAGCCCCTCACCAACCTCTCCATCACACTTTAGAAAAACACCTTTTCTCCAAGACCACACACATACAATAACAGCTACCAGTCCATTTTCCCTTTCAACTTTCTTCACCTTTCCCTATCCTATTACTTATGTCCTCAGTAATCTGTTCCAACTCTTCCTGCTTTAGAGAAAAAAAAGAGTAGGAACAAGAGCGGGCACACTGATAGTGCTAAAGAAGCACCCCCATTTCACTTTATATATCTTGTCATCAGCGTAGCACTCAGGAAAACAGGCAACATTTAGAGGTTGAGAAACAAGGCAAATCCATCACAGGCTACACTTTAATTTGCCTTTAAAAAAACACAAACAGGGCTGGAGTAGTGGCTCAGCGGTTACGGCGCTTGCCTGGCATGGGCAAGTACGCAAGTTCAAACCCTAGCACCGTCTCAGAGCAATGAAAGCCATGTGAAAAACTAAATAAAAAATTGATTCTCTCTGTGTCTCTCTCTCTCTCCCTGTTCCCTCTTTCTAAATAAAATAAAATAAACACCAAGAAAACACCAAAATACCTCATTTTATTGAAATTGTTTTTTTTCTAGTTTGTCCCTCTAGTGTTAGTAACTTTTCTGTAACCCTGCAAATATTTGAGTTAACCAATCTAAAAAGAGAAAAAAAAATTCTCTCATAATATTGGAAGTTTGTGTCCATAGTTGATTAGCTCCATTGTTTGGGGGCCTGTGGTTAGGCAGCGTATCCTGGTAAAAGGCTATGGAAAAGGAAGCCCATTCACCCTATGACTGGGAAGGAACGAGGAAGAGCCTAGGGCCCCACACCCCCTTTAAGACCATGCTCCCAATGACCTAAAACCTCCCATTTGCCTCCCCCGCTCCTAATTGCACTGTAGGTTTTAAAACAAGTCTTTCATATGGTCGTTTTGGGGACATTTCAGATCCAAACTGTAGCATCTACCAAACTGGAGATGAGCCTTTTGTTTGGTTCTTTTCTTCCACTTTTGTGTCTACAACAACTTACTTAGTCCCTACTATATCACAGAGGCTCCTCAGTAAATGAATCAAAGGTCATTTTCCTATCCGCACTGTCTAACTTCTGCCGATCTTTATTTTGGAATGGTTATTCTACCCCTATGTTTCTCTGCTTAGGTATCATGTTCTATATTATACTTTATTTGCTCCTCTATTTCTCAAATGTCCGTGTCCCATTTTTTAAAATATTAAATAAGACATAGCAGTGCAATGGCGAATTCTACTTGCCCAGGAGTAATCATTGTTAGTGTGCTGCCATTGAATGAATTTCTGGGCAAAGTCCCATCTATATATGAAGGTGCAGTCCCTGGTTCTTATTCTGTGTTCTTTCTGTTATTAGTTCTCTTTGAATAATGGAGGCAGGAGGCTAGAAAGCTATCTTGAGTAGCTGTTTGAGGATGATGTTTCAAATACCATCCCTAAGTGTTGACAATTTTGTCAGGGGGTTGGGCACATTCAGTTGACTTGGAACAGTCTACAACTTCAGTACAGTTATAATGTTTCAAATATATTCTTACATAATCTAAAAAAAAATCCTTCAAGTTAGGAGCATTTTTAGGAGTTTTGCTTTCAGGGTGGGACTGTCTCATAGCAAAATCCTGTGATAAGATGAGATGTTCACTGCCAACCACATCCTTGTGTGAAGAAGTAGGACTAATGACCATTTGTTAGCAGTATTCCCCATTGTGAATCCTTCTTCTGTTCTGCCTTGGAAGTTGAAGTCTGTAGCAGGTCACTCTCCAACTTCCTCCTTGAACCATCCACACTTCTAGACTTCATCAACACTCCACAAAGTATCACCAAATCACCTTTACAGGGCCATCTCACTTTCTAAGAGAAGTTTGTAATTGTCCAAAGTCGAGGAGATAAATATTAGCTTGTTGCCCCCCACCTTCATTTTGGTCCAAATTTTCATATGAGACAGAGGTGATTTTCTTTTAAGTTGTAACTATAAGTATTGAATGTTTATTTCCCCTCTCCACAAATGAGTTCATACATGTTTAGTGAAGCTTATGGTGAGAAAACAGAATAAAAATGGCTTAATTCTACTATTTTTCTTTGGCTATCCTGCCAATTTAAATTGAAATTGTTTGTAAGAATAATGTACTAGAGCCTGGAGCAGTGCCTCAGCAGGTGCAGTGTTTGCCTGGCATGCAGAAAGACCTGGGCTCGAACCCCAGCAACATGTCCAACTAAGTGTCAGAGCAATGAAAGCCACATTAAAAACTAAATAAAATTAATTCTATCTCTCTCTCTCACTCTCCCTCTCTCTTAAAGACAAAAAATAAAAAATAAAAAACAACAAAAAAAATCAGTGTACTAGGAAGGGAGCATTAACATGAACAAAACAAGAACAGAGGACTAATGCTAGTTACACTTTTCTCTGCGAAAGGCTGCATGTTGCTGTCATTTGTCCTGCAGCTCTGTTCAGGTTCTCGTGTCTGTCAGTGCACGTTTCGGCCCACCTGCCTCTGCACTGTGTTGTCTAGGGTTGGAGCTTGTTTGTTGTGAAGTGCAGAGACATATCTTGTTAGAAGTGTAAGCTGAAATAACCACAGTGGTGCTCTAGAATCAGCACCTAAGCAATGTCATTAACTAGTCATCCTGTCTGCAGCAGGCTGGGGTTACTTCTGAAGTGGTCCCTCCCTGTGCTCGGGGAGATGTTCGAAGACACTCCTGGATGCATGGAACTTCAGAAAGTACTGAACCCTGTCCATGCTGTTTCCCCATGTATACACCCATAACCAAGTAGAATTTATAAATTTGGCCCAGTAACAGAGTAGACAATATTAATTAACTAGAGAACAATTATAATAATACACTGGAATCAAAGTTATGTGAATGTGGTCTCTCACAAAATATTGCCCTATACTCACCTTTTTCTTTGTGAGGACATGAGATGGGATTTGATGTCTGCTTGATAGGAATAAGGGAAGTGAATGATGAAGGCGTTAGGATGTAACATAGGATACAATGTAGGGTAACTTGACACAAACACCTAACTACTGTGGCAGCCAATTGATAATTGAGATGGTCGCTAAGTAACAAACAGGCTGGTAATATATACAGTGTGGATACTCAGCCTGCCGCATGATTCCTGTCCTAACTGGTTAGAGTGGTAACTTTGTGAGATTTCATCTTGCTCCTCAGAAGTATGTACAATTTAAAATACATAAATTGTTTCTATCATTTTCTACCTATTTTCAGACTGCAGTTAACGGTAAGCAATTGAAACCACAGGAGGCAAGACCTCATGTTTAATAGGAGACTATTGTGCTAATAACAACCACGGGGATCTATTGAGCATCATGCCCGACACTCTGCTAAGGGCTTCTATAAATTTTATTTTTTTTTTCTGCAGCCTGGAACTTGTCTGCTATACCCACATTTTTAAAAGAGAGAGACGGAACCTCAGAAAGCTTAAATATTTGTGCTACTTCATCATGCTAGTAAGCAGTGAACTCTCTCTGCTTGACTCCCAAGTGTATATTCTTGAACACTATCCAAACTGACACCAAATAACTCACTTTCCAAACATTTCGTGTCCATTATCATCTCATTAATTTGTTCATTTTATCACTCATTTCCAGAATGGCCTTGCCACTCTTCTTAACATAAAACACCCCATCTACTCCTAAATTATAGCTCACATCTTACTTTCCCCCTGATTATCCAGCACAGAGCAATGTTTCTTCTTCTTTACTATGCAGGCATCTCTATTTTTAACACTGACTTTTTTTTTTTTTAAAGAGAGAAGGACAGTGAGAGAGAGAGACAGAGAGAATCAATTTTTATCGAGTTTTTCACATGGCTTTCGTTGCTCTGACACCTAGTTGTGTACGTGGGTGCTGGAGTTTGAACCCGTGTACTTGCACAAGCCAGGCAAGAGCCGTTACCACCAAGCCACTGTTCCAGCACCCTTAACATTTACTTTTAATGTAATAATTTAAGTTAAAAATGTATTTCATCAGTGCTATTCAGAGTCGTACTTCATTTCTCTCACCATGTCTGGTACAAGATATTTTTTTTTTTAGCCTTATTTTTAATACATTGGATGAAAGAAGAGGCATGGTATAATTAAAAAAAAATAGCATAGCATTGTATAGAAGAGGCCCCGGTCCAATTCTGGCCTTTACTAGCTGTGCAGTATTAGAAAAAGCAACAGGGAGCACTAGACCTCAATATTTGTCCTCTGTAAAATTGATCATCATAATAAAACTACTTGTTTTACCTCTTCTTTGGGGTTTTAATAGAGAACCAACTGTAATATGTAGAGATGTATTTTATAACCCCTAAAGTGCTATGTGACTATGTTTTGTCATTGCTAATAAAAAATAGTTGATTGGTCACCTGAGTATTTAATTTACATTTAGGCAGACATACAGTGAAGAAATTTCAGAGCAGTTCCTGTGAACCTGCGGCAGCGCTGTTGCGGTTACAGGAACTGCCTTTCCTTCAGCTGAGCCTCCGGTGTTTTCACCACCCATTAAGATAAAAGCCTAGAAGATAAAGACCAGACCTGGAAGGACTGCAAAGGTGAGGTGGAAAGTCTAGCTAGAATGCAGTTTAGAAAGGCAAGGTAAGCACAGGCTGCCCCCCTTGCAGGTGTGGTAGAAGTCTTAAACTGTAACAATGATTATGCACAGAAAAATTAAATTGCTGAAAAGATACGGATACTCCTGTGAAGTCAGCCAATGTGAAGTAAATCTCATGTATGTGATGGTGTGCTCACAGAACATTTGTAAATACTATAATAATGAGACATAAATTGATTTGACTGTTATCAAAAATGTACTTAGGGGCTGCACTCTGTTACTACTTTTTGCTATTACTTGTCCATCATAAAAGAGAATTACATTTAAAAGTAGTGTTTATATTTTTAACCCGAATTTAAAAACAGAAGACAATTATATAAAGTTTACTTAATTTGCTTTGAAAGAAAATCAAATCTGGAGAGATTACAGTAACAGGACTTATACATATTTAATAAATATTTGTCAAGGGGTTATGTGAATGGGAACTATTGGTGTAAGCTGAAAATATTTTGGGGGACAATGACTATTTTGAGCTAAATGTGCTAGGTCCTATACATGTATACTTATATACCACACCTATTTGTGTGTATGTGTGTGTATATGTATATGCGTATATATGAATATATAAACAAAAATTTTTAAGTAAAATGCATGAAATAGAAACTAATATTTTCATTGTTCTGGTAAGTTAATTTGCTGACATTAATGTGAGTATAATTATTGCATCATGTGTCTTTGTGTAGACACATTTGTGAATCACTTAATTATTCCCTTTTTAATTTACTAGCAATAAAGAAACATCCCTTTGTGTTCATGAAATGCACAGCTTTAAAGTTGTTTTCTGAAACTGAATGGATAATTTAGAATGTCATATATGTTACAGTGTGATTTCTTTTAAGACTGAGACATTTGAGGCACACCTACCATTTTTCTGGGTCATCAAGTAACTGAATTTTTAAATAATGAATTATGAGCAATACAGTTCAAGTTTCTACTAAACATAAGGAGAAAAATATTTACATAGTAACTTTAATCGCTGTTACTTTACCCAGTGATGTGACAATTAAAATTGGGAACATCTCATGTAAATAGGTTTAGAAGTTATTCAGTTAGAAATATGACAGTAGCTGACCTTTACTGTTATGCTTTCCCGCAACAAAAGCTTTGGTGGATGCTATTCAATTTCTAGTGTGAATTGACTGAAAGTGATAAAAGAAGCCAAATAACTT
Organism: Aplodontia rufa; assembly: GCA_004027875.1. Taxonomy (NCBI): domain Eukaryota; kingdom Metazoa; phylum Chordata; class Mammalia; order Rodentia; family Aplodontiidae; genus Aplodontia; species Aplodontia rufa. The sequence goes on along the minus strand of PVKS010011897.1, from coordinate 41,286 downwards.
AATCAGATATATATTTTAGGAAATAGAAAAATCTCTTTCTTATCTTCAGCAAACTTTTTCATTGATCGTAAGAGTCAAAAGGCAGTTTTCAGTCCTCTGACTTACAACAGGTGGCCAAATCCTTCAATTATAATTTATAAAATGAACTGCAAAGATAGTATTCTGCAAGTAAACTGAGGAGATTCTGCTGAATTGTGAGCTTCTTGTCTGAATAATACCTATTTTGAAATAGTAGCCTCATGTTGTTTACTGAAATCAACAGAATTTAATTATCTGAATTTAAATGGATTTAAATTACCTGCAGAATTAGATTCTTTCAAGTTTTACTTAGCTTAAAACAACACACTGAGAAAAGAAAAATAATAAAAAACAAAAAAAACTAAATAAAAAGGATAAAAAGACAACACACGGAGCATTAAAATAGGCATAAATATGAGCTCTGCAAATATCTTCTATAAGGAGAAAGAAAATATTTTAAGTCAAAGTGTCAATCAAGGATAATACTTAGGTACTTATATAAAAATTGTACATGTAAGCATTTAAATTTTTTAAATTTTTAATAAGTCAAACAAAACAAGGCAATGGGCACTTTAGCTCATGAGCTATACATAGTTTGTGTAGTAATTTTTAAGATTTTATTCAAATAGTTGACCTGACTACTTCTATAGATTTGGTATTCTGTGATGTAAATGTGTACAAAATGATAGTCTGATGATGGATTAAAATCAACTTCCTATGAATTTAGAGTCAACAATTGAAACAAATTGTTTATGAATTTATCACCATGTATGCTAGTACACTCTAAAAGATAGTTCGGTACATTGATAAGAGGGGTTAGGTAAGTCTGGAGCCTTTGTTAAGAATGGTGTCATTGACAGACAAAGACCAACGGAGTCTAATATGTGCCTCAGAACACAGGGTAAATGTGGCTAAAGGGAATCCCTGTGCCCTGGCAGGCAGTACGAGGAAGATCATTCTAAAGTGGCCTTTGGGAAGGTTTTGAGGGTGAGTGAGACAGAGTCAGAGCAAGCTCCACAGTTCAGTCTACTTGAAGCAGACCGTTGCTGTCCCCGGGGTGTGCCGTGACAGCACTGAGCACTGAGACCTGTCAGACATTCATAAGAGCTATTCAGAAAACTGTTGTTATCCTTCCCCCCAAAAGAATTTTGCACTCGTCACTGAACACATTACACAAGAAAATACACTCAAGCAAAGTCACTTAACTCTTGTATTAGCTTTTCATTGGTTTGACCAAGATATTGGACAAAAACAACTTAAGGAGGAAGTTAATTTTGATTCAGAGTTTTAGAGGTCTCAGTCCATGGTCTCTGGCTCCATTTCTTTAGGACAGAGGTGAGGCAGAGCATCATTGAAGAAGGGCATGGCAGAGGAAAGCTGCTCAGCTCATGGCAGCTGGGAAGCGAAGACAGAGACAGGAAGGTACCAGGAACACACCTACATATCTCCCCCCAGTCCCAGCCCACACCTACAATGGTGAATTCCTCCTCCCATGACCCATCTGCCTAGAGTTTTCATCACCTCCCAATACATCCATTCAAATTATTAATCTACCAAATGTATTAATCCACTGATAAGATTCAGAGCTGTCATGATCCAGCAACTGACTGTACATTTAAGCTTTCCTGCATTGTCTAACACATGAGCTTTGGGGGGATATTCCAGATCTAAAGCATAACAATTTTAATCAATTCATTTCTGGATTTTTCAATGATATCAGTATGGGATTATTATTGTAGGGCATTATTATCTTATTTTGTGGTGTTCTCTACCATTTTATGTGTTGTATCATTAAAGGGCATAATAAAAATTACTAAAAGTAAAGCAAAAATATATGAAGATTGTCAAGGACATTATTCTCCCTAGTTTTAGCTTCTTCATGATGAAGTGGTATTTTCTAATAAGTGCCAATGATTTATCTACCATGGTAATGTCTGGAAACCATGAACTTTCTATATAAGTTAAATATCTGAAGTTCAAAATTTCACTGAATCACACAAGCTACATGGGTGCACACCCATGTATTCATTCAGTACCTAGACTCATAATTCCCAAACTGTTTCAAAGGACACCATGGTGAACTCACAGTGACGTTGGTTGGATGCTGTAGAAATTACCATCTGGAAGTAGTTCATTTTCAACTTCAGATCACTGCATTCCTCTTATCCATGTCACATCATTTCAACATTGGGTTTTGGGTGTTGCTTTAGCAAATCGACATTTACCTATTTTCAGTAGCATTGTGTAATTCAAAGAGAGGTTCAAAGAATGACACTCATCCATAAAAAGCCACAGTCACAAAAAGTCAAGAACAGTAGAAAGAATGGTGTTTTAAGCCTTGATATAAAGGACTTGGAGAGGGTCAAATAAATCTACAGGTCATTTATATGAGTAAATATATCCAGTTCATTGCAGATCTGAAAAGGACCATGGTAGTGTCCAACCTGATTTCAAGGATTAAGAATTTGTGCAATGACTAACAGATTGCTAGGGCACAAACACATTACATGTTTTTCCAACAGATGCTAGATATGTTATGTGTACTAAAAATGTAGTAAAATAATTATTAAGACACTGGGATTTCTACGAACCAACACACTGGGAATTTCTGAGATTCTATATAAATCTTTACTAGGTTATATCTTTCCAGTACATTTAAATTTTCTGAAGCTCATTAACAGAAATATTAACTATACTTATCATAGAAACTGTGCTTTAAAAATTCCAATCACATTTGCTTTTAATTTGTAGTTTTCTGAAAACAAACCCAAAGACATTTAAAGCATTTATCTTGACCTCCTTATTAAAATTAGTTTTTCTTTCTACTTTTTCCCATGTGAAAATCTCTCAGAACCTTGGGAGCAACATTCTCTAATTCACCACCCATTGGTACAACCCATGTCCTCTCGTTCTTATTGCCCATGGCATTTGAATTTGGGAGGGACCCTTTTTTGGATCTGCATTTATCCTTAATATCCTGAATGTATTTACTCATATTAACACCCTAAAAATTTGCTACTTATGGAGGTTCCTTTGACTCTTTCTGCCTGCCAGTAAGACCAGTTCTTAAACACCTTTCTTTCTAATGGTGCTGTTTCTGTGACTTTTTATGGACAAATATCTGTCATTTGCACATACTCTGCATAGCATCACACTACTGAAAATATATCTGTGTCTACTTAGGAAAGCAATGACAGTTCTTTACATTTTTTTTTTGCATTAGTTTCTTTAGCCCACATTTTAAACTGTGCTAAATTTAGTTTCTCTATGTATATTGACTATAAACAATTATAACTGTATATTTTTCTACAGCAGCAGGCTTAATCTTTTCTATATTCAGTGTACTAAGCTAAATCTAAGGTTTCCCTTTCCTTGCATTGATTACCCATACCTTATATGGAAAGGCCAATTTACACCCGGATCATATCAGTTTTCTACTCTTAATGACCACCTAACCAGGAATTATAGTAACTAATATGATCTTGCCCTATTTTATATATATTGTCAGGTCTTCTAATTTTTTAGGCAAGTCAGAAATCTGAATTTTCACTTATACATAGTTTGAGCATCCCTAATCTGAAAATCCCCAAATGCTCCATAACCTGAAGCTTTGAGCACTAGTGTGATGCTACAAGTGGAATGTTCTGTACCTAATCTCATAGGGTAGGTCACAGTTAAAATACAGGCACATTAAAAATATTGTATTAAAATAGTCTTCAGGAAATATAAATAAATTACATACTGAAAAATCTGAAATCCTAAACATTTCTTATCCCAAGCATTTTAGATAAAGGAGTACTTAAACTGTATCATTCTCTAAAAGATGCTACCAATCAGTATGTAAAGATTAGTGGCAGACAAATAATCCAATCAATAACTGGGCTGGGGAACTAAACAGAAACTTCTCAACTGAGAAATTCCAGAAAGCCAGTAAATATATGAGAAAATGTTCTACAACACTAGCAATCAGAAAAATGCATATCAAAACTTCACTGAGATTTCACCTCACTCCAGTCAGAGTGGCAAAATAGAAGAACATGAATAATAACAAATGCTGAAATGGTTGTGGGGAGAAAGGAGTGGTAACACACTGCTGGTGGGACTGCAAACTGGTATAGCCACTCTGGAAAGCAGTGTGGAGACTCCTCAAAAAGAACTAGGATTGGATCTATCTTATGACCCAGCTATCCCACTCCTGGATATTTTCCCAAAAGAGCTAGAATTGGCACACTGCAGAGACACAGCTACATCAATGTTTATAGCAGCTCAGTTTATAAGAGCTAAGCTATGGAAACAAACTAGATGCCCCTTTCTGGATGACTGGATTCATTAATTGTGGTATATATACAGAATGGAGTTTTATTCCACTATTAAAGAAAACAATACCATGCCTTTTGTAGCCAGATGGCTGGAAATGAACAAAATTGTGCTGTGTGAAATATCCCAAACTCAGAGACTTAAGGACCAAATGTTTACTATCATATGTGGAAGCTAATGTAAAACCTACAACAGGATGATGGTCAGCTGAGTTTAAGTATTAAACTCACCATAGTTGAAACTCCACATAAGATGGATGAAGGTGGGGGGAGAAGGGAGGGAGGCAGAGAGAGGGGAAAGGGATAAGGGGGGTTATCAATACAGTGGGAAGTACTTAACTACCAGTTGAGGCATAGCTGTACACAGATAGGTAGAGGACCTCAAAAATGTCAACAATTATTATACGTGTATATGTTCATTTCAAAGGATAGTACGGTGGGATTACAGAGGAGACATGAGTTCAGGGTATGGTAAAAGAGGGCTGGATCCTGGTATAGGATCAACCTCAACTTATTATCTCACTATGTCAATATCCATGTATGCATGATTATGTAACAACAATTCCCTCCGATATGTAAGTCAAACTAATAATAAAAATATTAGTAGAAAAATAAGTTCTTACTACATAAAATCTGTGTGTGTGTGTGTGTGTGTGTGTGTGTGTAAAGGGAGAGAAGGAAGTTCAAATAGCAGCTTACATGTACTTACAAAATATGGGTGTTTTATTTTCAAATGTCTTCCAAGTTACCTGTCAGAGTTTCAGGCCACGAATCAACTCTTATCTGAGAATTCTTTAACCAAATTAACCTGCATTCAAATCAGAAGTGTTTGGAGAGGGCTTTCAAAGATATATAATATATTTTGATTTAGAAATTATCATAATATTATTTTAAATTATTAATGTCAAAATTTAAATTTTCCAGTGAATGGCTGGGAACCAAAAATTAGAAAAAATAAAATCTGAGAATAAATTGCCAAACATTCATAAAATTTTTTAAATAACCTATTTGATCACTTGATTTGGTGATAACCATTTCATATCAGGACATTCATCAATGATCCCATAGAATATTGCTTTATTAGAAGATAGTATTATAACACTAGAGAATGACAAGGCTATTCATAAATATAGATAAAGTTATAATCAACATATTCTATGAATGAAGGCAGGAGTATTGAAAATTTTCTATCATAAATATTTCCAAGTTTCCATATGGTTTATATTTGAAGTCCTGGAAAAATTTATATATGCAACATTTTATTTCCCAAAATTGCCAGATAATATTGTATATATGAAAGTGATGCATTACAGAAAATAAAAGCTCATAAATTCTTTGAATTTCTGTATGATAAATGCAATTTTGACACTCTTCCTCATGAAAAGTAGAATCTACAATCCCTTTAAAGTTGGTTGATCTCAGTGGTTGATATCCAGCTTTGACCATTAAAATTTGATGAATTTGCTATTACAAACCTAGTATTCCATTCATCCTGGCAATTTCTACTCTTGCTTTATTAGCAAATGAAGGCAAAATAGATGCTTGAAGAAGACAGTGTGTAAGAAAGGTCACACCAGCTACAGGAATGTGGCTGTCTCAAGGCAAGAACCCCTTGCTCAATTTGCCTATCAATGTGAACACAGGAGAGACCTGCAAAAAAAATGTCCAAGTGGACTCAATCCCAGTCGCTAATGATTATATATCAGAGTCACAAACTTTTCCTACTATAGCTAGGTAATAATGTTTTTAGACTGTGGGGTATACAATCTTTTACGTAACTCAACTCTATTGTAGCACAAAAGCAGACATAGATAATTTGAAAACACATGAGCATGACTGTGTTCTAGTAATACTGTTTACAAAAAGTGATGGTTATATTTTGCTGAACTATGATATATACATGCATATATGTAACACGTACACATTGGATATGCATCATCATATGCCTTCAAGGAATGTACAAATGCATGAAGGTCTCATGACCAATGAATTAAAAAAGGAACAAGTAAGAACTTAAGTGGAGAATGGGGAGAAGGAAGGTAAGAGGTGGGTTGGAGACAGCCTGGGTCAAGTAGGAACAAGTTATTAGTCAGGGAAAAGACTCAATGAGTTTATCATACCCATGTAAAGATATGCATATGCATATGTATGCATATTTTATTCTCAGTTTCTGCATAAAACTTTGCCTTCAGATTTATTTTTTATTTGTGGTTACTTTTCATTTCATCTGTGATAGATATCCAGCTTCTATTATTCTGAAGCTTGTAAAGATTTTTAAGGATTAATAAATCAATGAATGTCCCATTTTAAACCTCATAGTTCTCAAGTTTAAAGTCATTCCCTTGGTGCTATCTCTTAAAAATAGTAATAAAAGGTTTTGCTCAACCAGAATGCCTGCCTAATCTAGACATTGCACTCTTGTGAAAATAACCACTTTGATAGTAAGGAGATAGACAATCTGATAGAGATTAAACTGAGACTGTTGTTATGTGCTGTGTGGCAGGCATTCAGTTGGCTATGTTATTAAGACCTAAGATGCTGTAAAAATTTCTTTATACAAATAAAGGTGATAATAGTACTACAGTTATTGCAATCTGGCTAGCAGAAAACTCCACAAAATTGTTTCCGCTTAATGTTCTCTTAACTTCATACTAAAGATTATGCCTCTGATTCCAGTTAAAGATTAAATTTTAAAAATATGGAGGTTTCAGATATGTATCTGTATTGAATTCTAATGCAAAGATCTTTGCTAAAATGCTCTGAAAGAGATTAGAAATATTGATTCTCATTTAAGTACTCTTAGATCACCAAATTCTCACTAATGAAGAATTTCTTTGGATAATGACTCCTATTGGCTGGTTAACAAACTATATCATGGACATGTAATAGATTAACCCCTCAGTAAATACGACCTGAAATCCCCAGATTATAAAAGAATCACTTTGCTTTCTGCCTGTAATTGATTAAAGTATGGTATTACTGAAATATTCAGTTCTTGCTCAGAGTTCATTTGGGCATAATTTTTAAAGAACTGATAGGGCTCCACAACTTCATAAAATGTATGTTTGACTTTCCTAAGATTCATAATAAAGATATTATTGAGTCACCTTGTGAGAAATTATACATAGAAAATACAGTTTATCCTGACACCTGGAATTATTTTTCAAATAGTTTTAAATAGTTATCTTTCCTTTTTGAAGAGAGAAAAAAATTTGGCTACTGTTTTATGTAGGGCTCTTCAGAAATTTGACTTCAAGACAGAAAGGTGCATATAGGAAGTTTACTGGGTATTGCTCTTGGAATGAACTACCATGGGAGAAAAAAAAAAGGAACCTGGATTGGGCAGAGGAATGTCATCAAAATTAAAACCTCAGCAGCTCAATTTTCCAACCAGGTGCTCAGTGCTCACATGTATCTATAGAATTTTCCCTCCTTTCCCCTGAGGGGTAGACATTCATAGCCCCTCATCAGTCAGCCATTGGATGAGAGTTGGGTGTACCCATGGTGTCTTAGCTTTTCATCGATTAGCTCCTTCCAAGAGACTTAGAACTTCCAGCCAAAAATAGAAGTTGGCAGAGTATAAGCCTTAGTCCTAAATGTGTACACAAATGGGGTTACTGCAGGATCCACCACATTCTACTCCCTGTACCATTCAGATACTCATAATTTGTGTGTTAAGTTCTGGAATTTATTCTTCTTCATTTCCTACAGAAAGACATGAATGGAAAGTAAATTAAATGAGCTATGTCGTATGCATTAGATCTAGTCTGAAGTCATAAATGATACTCATTGTTTCTCTTCACTATCATAACTTCTAGATTCACTAATTAGTGCCTCTGTTAATCTTAATAACATTGTAGAACGTCATACCTAAGAGGTCTGGATCTTATTCACCGTATGTTTCTTGGACCTTGACTGTCTCTTCTATCCATTTATCATAAAAGTAATTTCCAAGAGAGAACCAGGAGATGCCTTGTACGTTACCATGTGAATCCTGTGAAGACTAAAATCTTGCTGCACCCCGATATGAAAGAGTTGCCATACCATCTCTTGATGATCAAGGTAAACTGCCTCTCCAGAATGGTGGCTTGTTTCTTCTACTGACCATATGAGAAGGTCAATTAATTACAAGTAGCTATATCTTGAATTTTAGTGGGGCTCTTTGGTGCTCTGAGATCCAGGTCATTTAAACCTACAGAAACAATAATTGTAGGGACTATAAATACAAATTCCTTAAGTGGGTTACTGGTAGTAATGATAAGTGGAAGCATATAAGCTTCTGCATCCATGTTTTATACCTGTTGAGGACATGTTAGATGTAATAGGTCTTAATGTATAGTGCACACTGTATCCAGGAAGATGACCTCATCCTCTCAGGGTATCCTTTCCAAGTTGGAGTCTCACTTGTGTCTATCTGACTCTTCTATTACTCTATAAGACTGGCAGCTTCTAAGTGCTGTTGTATGTGATAGAGTGAGTGAATCCCATGGTTACCTGTCCTATCTTCTTTTCTAAAGTGTGGATCACTTGGTTCAGTATGATGATGCATGTGTCATATGTTGATACATCAAATATGCTTTAATCCATTGTAAAGCAATACTTGCAAAGACCATGTGAACAGCAAAGGCAAATCCGTTTCTGCTATATGGAAAAATTCCAGTCAAATAAATTTCTGATTTTTCTAGGATAGAAAGGGCCTAATAGAATCAATATGCTACAAATGTGGCTGGTTGGTCCTTTCAAAGGATGATGAGGCTATATTGGAGGTAGATCAGGTTATTGTTATTGCAGTAGTGTGTTAAAAAATGGCAGTAACTTGATTAAACGTGGTTAGTGGAAGCACATATTAGGGGACCCATGCACAGAGTACTTCCCCTTCAGCATGACTGCTCTATTAATTTGCCTATTGTAACCCATACCAGAATGACAATGAAAGTGGCTGACTGACACGAACTGCTCAACTTCAGTGAGATTGAATGGTGCATTTTCTATTTTAGGTGCTCTCTATGACATAAAAAATGATCATATTTTGGCTACCCCTGTAGATCCATTCACATACCTCTTCCTCCAGAGTCTTTTATCTCAACCACTTAATTCCACTTCTTTCCAGCACCCCATCCAATCAGTCATGCCATTTACCAAAAAACATGAACTTATGTATATATTCTTATCTTAGGAGAATTCTCTTTAGACACCAAACAGAAAAGAAGGTGAATCACCTGAAAGTACTGATCACTGAGAGGAATTACTCATATATCTGTCTTTTTTAAGGTTCATTCTTAGTTTTTACCCACATACTGATTCAAATCACTGTGAATCAAGCTCAGTAACTTTCCTCTGCTATTAGCTGGTCATTAGAGTCCCCCTCTTTGATCCACAGGTATGCTGAGGGAGGGATTATAGGTGAGTTGAATAAGTATGTACAATGGCAAGGGATGGCATTGGATCTGAGCTACCTGATTATGTTCCATACCATGCCCTCTATTAATGTTCTTATTTAATCCTTCTTGCCCTACCCACCTTATGACGTGGTGAGACTGAGAATTCAGTTTATAATAGAAAGGTATGATTTTCATGGTTTCTTGAGATCTCATTATCAACTAACCCATATCTCCCATGTTCATCCTCCACTACAGTTGGCATGATCTAGCATCAGAATTTTAAGGGTCTATTCTATATCCAAGTCTCCTATTACAGCTTACTAAGAACTCTGCATCTTTTTCCATGACTAATACATGTGATAATATAGAATACATTGGGATGTATGTCCCAAGTAGCAGAACCACTTGCTCCTAGACCTGCTGTAGAGTGATTTTATGCTCTACAGCCCACTTGAAACTGACAACTTTCACTGTCACCCAGTTGCTAGATTAAAGGATTCCCAACTATTAAACATGTTGTCTCCAGAATCCTAAGTGGTATAGTACTTTGTCTTTTATATGATTAAACTTTTCTATATGTCCTAAACCTTTAGATCTTGAAAACATTATTATTGATGCACATCTCCTAAATCTTCATAGTGTTTATAGTCCACTTTCTAGGGCACATGTGTCTTTCTAAGACCTCCAATGTATTTGTAACTTCTTGCTACTCTGGTTCAATCAACATGATGTAATCAATATAATGGGCCAACATAGGTCTGGGTGTCTAACCATTTCAGCAGAATATCCAGGTTAACCAGATCTCCTCTAATGATGAATAAAAGAAGAAAGTTAACATGACTTTTGAATAAAAAAATAAAGATATGGTGGGGTGTGTTAAGTCTGCTAGGGCTGCTATAACAAAATATCACATTCTAGATGGCTTACACATTTATTTCTCACAGTTCTGGAGCCTGGCCCATCCAAAATTAAGGCATTACTAGATTTGGTACCTGCTCAGGACTTCTGGTTTGCAGATTTACCTTCTTGCTGTGATTTCCCATGGTAAAGACAGATTTCTGGTTTCTCTTCCTTATAAGCAAAATAATCCCATCATGGAGGTCAACCCTTATGATCTCTTTTAAACTCAAATACCTACAAAAGGCTTTGCCTCCAAACACCATCACATTGAGGATCAGAGCTACAATATGTGAATCTGAAGGGAAGACATAAACATTCATTCCATAACACAGGGGAATTTTAGTGAATATTTCCTTCACTAACAAAAGAAGAGAATCATGAAGTGCTTTTTAGAAAACCCAATCACCATCCCTCCACACCCTGAGTTCTCCACATCCTGGGTTCATATAGGATCATGGTGTCTGAAGCTATGGCAGCTTATTTGTGGCCAAGTAACAATAGACAAGAGAACAAAAAAGCCCATGTGCTGAAAACCCTTAGGCAAAAAACAATTGGTAGAGTTTCTACTGAGAACAGTTTTTCTTATTTGAGTTGAAATCTTTTGAATTAATTAATATCACAATAGCTGCTATGAAAAAGAAACTCTAAAACATCAATAGCTTGATAATATAAAAATTACCTCTTTATCATAATAGCAAAGATAGAGGGATTACTCTCTTCTAGACAATAACTATGGAGCCAAGACATCTTTCAAATTTTGCCTCCACCATTAGAGTGTTGATGCACGCCTATAATCCCAGTAACTTAAAAAGCTGAGACAGGAGGATTGTAAATTCAAGGTCAACTCCAGCAACTTAGTGAGATCCTCAGCAACTTAGCAGGACCCTGTCTAAAAATAAAAAAAATTTAAAAGAGCCAGGCATGGAGGCATACTCCTGTAATCCCAGTGGTTTAGGAGGCTGAGGCAGGATGATTGTAAATTCAAGTCCAGACTCAGCAATTTAACAAGACCCTAAGCAACTTAGTGAGATTCTTTCTCAAAATAAAAAATTAAAAGCACTGGGAATATGGCTAAGTGATAAAGATCCTGTGGGTTCAATTCCCAGTAACCCCCCCAAAAATTGGCTCTACCATCTTCATTAAGTTGACTTTCAAAGTCACCCCATGAATAACCTCAATTCCAGCTTTAGGAAAGAGTGGGGGAAATTAACATGGACAATTATGCATGGGAGGTTTAAATGGTTTAGGCCTATGTTATGGTTGGGGTGAATGTTGTTCCTCTAAAGTTCCAAAGCTTCATGTGCTGGAAGCTCAATTCCTTGCTAATGAACCACTAAACCACTGCAGCTTAGTTTAGATGTTGGTTATGGTAGTATCCCATTTCTTATACCACCTTCTGTTTCAGGTTTGCCAAAGCTATCTTCTATAAAATTTCACAAGTTTCAGTCATTTTACATGCACGCACAAACACACACACACACACACACACACATTATTGTTCATGTGTTGGTGTTCATGGGTTTTTCTTCAAAATATCATTCAGAAAACAAATGCTTTTTGTTTTATGCCCTCAACATATAATTCCAAGGATATTTGGGGGTAGGGTAAACATATCCATGTTAGCATGTTGGCATGGGAAAAGAAGAATCATGTGTGTAGGTTTTTATGGGTGACCCTCAAAATGGTGCACATTACTTCCTACCATATTCATTTGGATGAGACTCAGTTCAGCTCCGTACCCATGAAGAGATGAAGAGAAGAAAGAGGGAAAATGGATTAGGTGTCAGTTAGCATTTCCTGCCTCTTCTGAATTGATTTTCCCTATCCAGGGAAACCTTACCCATTCCCCCTGCATGTCATTCTCTCTCATTCTCATTTACTTCTTTCATATCAAATACTCATATTAGAATTGGTGATTGTTTTCTGGGTTTTGCTTGATTACTCTTGGTCTTCCCTACTAACATATAAGTTTTATGAGAATAAAAATCTAATCTGTTCCTAGAATAATGCCTGACTCACCATAAACTTGATACATGACCAATCCATATATGAATACATCAGTTTTCTTTGTTTCACAGCCAATAATGTACTTCTATACCTAAAGACATATCTTATAAGTGCTTCATGTGACCATAGTATAAGATCCATGTAAATTCTAAGTTCCAGAGAAAGAACTCAAATGATATTTTCTATTATTGATAGATTCATGACTTTTCTATTGGTTATGTTTGTGTGCATACAAATGAATCTCAACACTAGCAATCCACATGCCTTCTTTCTGACACTATAAAGTATCTACCTAATTCATCAAATTGGTTGAGGCCTTGTCAGTGTTTAATTAAGAGATAGTTATTCTTCCCACTTTGCCAATAACTCAGTAAAAAAAAAAAAAGCATTGCCTGGCAATCTAACATCAAAACTATCTGACTAACTAAGTAAAATATTAACTCTATCTTGTCTTTTATTGTATATGGAAAAATTCATTTCATAAAATGAAAGTTTGCCTGAATTGATGGAAATGCTTCATGGGTAGAAGGAAAAATTCTACTACATAAAGGAACTTGGAACTGATACTCTACCATTTGTTCTTAGTATCTTCTGGGTTCTAAGTCTATATCTCCATTAATCATACTTCCTTAAATTATTTTTCTTAGATAGCTATATGGTAATTATAAAATTCTATATGATTCTCCAACACATTCAAATGGGCAAGCAGTTATAGATCTGAAGTCTGTTAAGTTAATATCAATCTTAGGCATATAAAATATTTAGATTTTATAACCAAATATGTTCTGAAGCTAAGCGCAGACATTTGATGAATCATTCACTCACACATTTAATGTTTCTTTTTAATTATATGAAATTTCAGTCATTATGTTTAAATATATGCCAGCAAAAGATTCCAAATAAACAAATGAATGTCCTTGGAAGAAATATTGCATCCTGATATCAATGCAAGCCTTCTAATTTTTGTTGTCAGTGTAAGTTAGATGCTTTAAAGTACAGGTCACCTTAACTTCTGACATAACCCAGGTACTTAAACTGTGTCCCCTAGTACTAAAGACATGACCATACACATAATTTCCTTCACCTAAAGCTGTTTTGGCATTGTTGTGATGGCCTACTGTACTTTTCCAAATTGCTTTATCTCTCTTGCTGCTTTGTGATGCTTCCTGTCAATGCCATGACTCTGATAATGTCACTTTGAACAGTGATTGTGTGAATGCTTAGAATCACTGATAATTTCCACAGACAGTACCTTGTGGTGAAGTAGTGAGGGGCTATTTTTTCATTCTGAGCAAGTGTCTTACGGTGACTGATTTTATACAAGATGGCTTTCTTGGCATCCAGTGCAAGGCCTCTAGTCCCAAGAGAAAACTTGATGTGCAAATTAGACTGGATGAAGAAGGTTGCTTAAAATAGCACTCCATCAGAAGATGCATTCCTTCATAAAAGTTTCTTCAACCGAAGATTTTGTTAACCACTAATTAAAAATTATTATTATAACTCTGAGTATGGTATTTGTGAGGTAATAGATATTTAAAAGCCTTCTTTTTTAATGTTTTATTACTTTAATGTGTATTATAACATGAACGTAATAGAGACCACCTATTGTTTGATTTAATTAAATGCTTACAAAACTGAAAATCCTAAAAATATGAACTCTAAGGGTGAAAAATGAATTGTTTATGAAGAGAAAGGGGAAACTGAAGCTAACGGAAAATAACAAAGGAGTTTAATGTAAAGGTTTTAGGCTTGGTTGCAGCTTTGTTTGTTTTCATTAATGTTATTTTATTTTCAGGGGCTAATCATAAGGTCAACCATGTGTCAGAGAGCTTACAAATTAAAGTTAAGATTTTAAAAGTCAAGAACATGAATCATGGTAGATATTCTTTTAACAATAACTTGGGATAGACAGATAGATATAAAAACAGTCAACCCTCCATTATATGAGGGTTCCACATTTGTGGATTCACAAAACTCTTACTAGAAGTCATTTGAAAAGTGTCTTTCTCTACTGGACCTACAGACATTTTTGTTGTCATTATTCATTTTTTCTTTTAGAGAGAGAGAAAAAGAGTATCCATTTTATTCAGTTTCTCATATGGCCTTCATTGCTTGACATTCTGTTGTGTATGCGGTGCTGGGTGTGAACTCACATCCTCACTCATGCCAGGCAAGCACTGTAACTGCTGTACCCCTGCTTCAGCCCCTGTTGTCATTATTCTTTAAATAGTACAGTAGAACAACTATTTACATAGCTTTTACATAGTATTAGGTATGCTAAGTAATCTAGAGATGAAATAATAAAGTACATGTGTGGTGCTACAGATATAACTCAGTGGCAGAGTGCTTGCCTAGCAGTGCAAGACCCTGGGTTCAATCCCCAGCTCCAAAACAAAATAAATAAAGAAAACACTACATGTTTGTATGTTGTATAATAGCACCCATTTTATGTAAGGAACTTGAGTAGTCAGAGATTTTCAGATTCATAGGGGGAGGTGGGCATGGAAGTCAATCCTTTAGAGCCACCAAGGGAGGGCACTGTATTTATGTATTCACATACATATAGTACATGTGTGTTTAACCTATGCAGATGAAATGTGCTGGGAAAGAAATTATTGATTCTTGAATCTGATATAGAATGAAAGAATCACAGCACTTGTAGACCATACTTTGCAAATTCAGATGCCAATAGACCTTTGACAGATAATATAAAGGATTGAATAGGAAAGATTAACCTAAATTGAATGTTGTGAACTGGAAAGCCTAGTCACCTCTCAAAAAGACTATCTACAGGGGCTGGAGCGCTGGCTTAGTGGTTATGGTGTTTGCCTGGCATGGACAAGTACTCGGGTTCAAACCCCAGCACCCACGTACACAGCTAAGTGTCAGAGCAACCAAAGCCATGTGAAAAACTCAATAAAAATCAATTCTCTCTGTCTCTTTCTCTCACTGTCCTTCTCTCTTTGAAAAAAAAACGATGACCTACAAACCTTTTTTCTTGCTGAAATGTGGATCAGATCTTACCAACTTTGGAAGAGAAATCAAAGATCCATTTTTTTTTTAGATAAAGTGTCAGTTAAATGTAGATAAGTAATACAAATTATTAAATAATATATAAAACTGCACAAAACACATCTCTGGAAGATATGTGACATACTGGTAGCCATTTTTAAACCTACATAAAGGTCTAGTGTACAAATTTCAAATTTTCAGTAACAGAGTTCTGAAAAAAAATTTACATTTTAATGTCTTCCATTACGGTTTAACCATGTGTCTGCCATTGCTTATTGTCTCATATGTATCATTTTTATTCATTCAGTTGCTTGCAGGCCTCTGAATTCTTTGGATTTTAGCCAGTGTTGATCCAAATATTTCAGAAATGACATTAGAATGACCACTTCTTAGCTTAAGAGAGGTTGGGTATAGAGTGGAGAAATGGGAATGAGAGTTTTAGGAGACTGATTGACAGGTTATATCAGAGAATTATGACAATTGCCCCTTTGCTGGTAGATGTGGGACTTCATCCATTTGAGTATCTGTAGCTATGTTGAAAAAAATCTCAATACATTTCTTCCAGGATATTTGAAGTTAAAATATTAACTGATCATTTCTGAAATGAGGAACAAGAATTTGGAGGGAATGTATCTGGCCTTCTTATCTAAGTCACACTGGTCACAGTGTTTGCTTATGGTAAGAATTTGCCTGAACACAAAGATCCTGGGAATTTCTTTACCCTGTGCTTCCCAGAACCACAGGGTTCAGTTGAGATTCAGCACTGTCAATAAAAATTTGACATTGAGGTACAAAGAGAAAGCTAGATAGAACTCAAGGTTAAGGAATTTAAGCCCATAAAATCCATTTCCGTTGGGCAGTGACTAGAGGCATCTTTGGTTGTCACAAATGGGGGTGGGAATGCTTTTGGTATTTAGCGTATAGAGGCCAGGTATGATGCTAAATATTCTACAATGGCAAGAGTAGCCCTCAGACCAAAAGGAATTATACAACCCAGTTTTTCAATAATGAAAAAATTGAGAGACTGTTATTGGCAACAAAACACAAATATGAGAACTGGACAATTCTCTGCCATTTTCTAACTATGTGAACTTTCAAAAGTAGTTTAGTTAGTCTGTATCTCTGATCCTTGTGTAGTAACTGATATTTAGTTCATGGCTTGTGTTGTGAGGATAAAAACTGTGTAAGCACCTAGCAAGTAAACCTCAGCTAGGAAATGTGAGTTATTATCCATTTCCCATCTCCCTTCTCTCCATTTCCACCCACTTTTTACTTGGGCTCCTCTGGACTAAATTTTTTAATCACACATTTCACAGTGTTTGTAAAGAAAGGCAAACAGAAAGATTCTGGGTACAGGAGGAAGGGAACAGCTTTAGTACCACCAGGGCTGTTTATGACCTTAGGCAAAGCAACTTACTCTGTTCAGTTTCCTTAACTGTCAAAGGACGAGAAGACATTTTCCTTTACCTGTCTCAGAGATGAGAATAAATGAGTTACTAGGAAAAGCAATGGTTTGCCCAGAAGAAGTAATCAATAAATGATTTTTACTTCCACATGTGAAAGCACTTTCAGAAGTTAGGCATATTATCTCCGTTGAGAGGTTTGAGTGGCCATCAAAATTCATTTCACTATAATGTGTTTATGTAGTCTTTTGTTGACAAGGGTGATCTTTACTTTTTTCAAATTCATTTTAGATTAAAGAATTAGCTATAGCACTTTAAACTACGTGTGCGCATGCGCACACACACGAATCTGAAATTGAAAGTATTAAATTCTTCATACACCAGCATCCAATTCTCCTCTGAATATTTGATTCCTTGTCATAGTTTCTAAGTATTGTTTCCTTAAAACAAAAGTTCTTTTAATAAATTTAAAAATAGCTTTCCTTTTTTTCTTGATTTATTCATTAGGGAGTATCATTTGATTCCATTCCTCAAAAAGTTAATCACATTGTGAATTGCCCAATTATTGGTCTCTTCTCCTAAACTTTAATTGTTTATATTATTGTTTTAAAAATGTAAAGTTTATAAATTTTACATATGATATGGAGCTAAAGTTGATTTCTAATTTTTCTGTGGGTTGATTCCAAAAGTATAAACACAATAAAAATGACATTTAAAGTTTGAAAATTATGTAAATATTTAAAATTATGTAAATATATAACTTAAGTACTGGAATTGAAAGTGGAAAAGGAAATCCGGGCCTATGAAGCTAACATTCTAATGCTCAAAGGAGATTGTTCCAAGCATCCCATATCTAATTGCATTCTTTTGAGCTTTTATTTTCTTCGTACAGCTTGGTGACCATTAATTCATATTCATAATCATCTTCTCATTTTCTTTTGTTCTTGAATGTTTTCATGTTTTAAAATTTTGCTGCGCTGGTTCCTGGTACCAGTTGGTATCCCAGAAAGTGGAAATTGAAACAGAGATTTGAATTCAGGAAATTGGTGAAATTATTGAATCTTTTTCCTGAGGATCAACCTGGTATGGGATAAAGAGGTAGAGAAGGATTATAAAAAGGAAGCAGAACTGGGAAAAAGGAAAAGCTGGGCTTAGAAGCAGACATAACTAAAGGCTGTACTGATCCCATGGCAGAGCTGTGGAATGTGATTGGCCCCTTGAGGAAATTGCCCCTTGAGGAAATTGCCCCTTGAGGAAATTGGCACAAGGAAGAAGACAATGGACTTTACCTTGGGCAAGGTGATTCTCTATATACAAAACAATGCTGGGGAAGGGGAGGGCTTCTCACAAACTATAAGCTGTCAATAATCCCAGAAGTTGGGGTAGTACATACTTCAGGACTGAACGGGGTGAAAGAGCCGGGGAAAGAACCCTAGCGCTATGCAAGAGGATCAAAAACTATGCTTAAGGGGTGGTTTTTGTTATGGGATCCTTGAACACTTTAAAAACTGGATTAGTATTTTCCATGTACATTGTTGATAAGTCAGTGAGTTGAAATTGATTTTAAGGTATTTCTTTCTTATCTTCTTAACCCTCAGTTTTCCGATGAGAATAAATTGATCAATTAGATTGCTGTCATGTGGTAGGTCTGTTTTACATTTTCTCTCTGTGGAAGATTAAGAATTTCCCTTTATCCTTGAAATTCTGAAATTTCACAGGTTATGGGTCCATTCTTCAATCTCATCAGTGTGTGTCTTTATTTGAAGTAGTTTCAGTTGCTTCAAGTCATTATTTTAATATGTATTTTATTTTTTCATATATTATCACATTTCTTTTCATCTGGAATTCTTGTCGAATTAGATCTAGAATCCTAGGTCTTTCTTGCACAAAAAGAATCTTCAGTATGACTGTGTTTCTCCTTGCTTTTTTTTTTTCTTTCTTCCTTTCTTCTGGGACAATTTCTCAGATTTTAACTTTCAAATCAGCTAGATCCTAAGCTTATTCATTTTATTTTCTATTCCATAAGGTCATAAGGTGACTTTAACAATTTCTGAGTACTGTGATTTAATTCTTGTTGTTTTTTGATTATTTTTTTCAAAAAATTATTCTTTCTTAATTGAAAAGTAAAAATTATGTATATTTATTGAATGCAATATGTTTTGAAATATGGATACATTGTGAAAAGGCTAAATTATGCTAATTAGCATATAGTGCTTTACATACTTAACACTTTTTGTGATAATTACATAAAATCTTCTGTCTTAGTTATTTTCAAGATTACAATGCATTCTTGTGACTACAGAAAGACCAGGACATGTTATTTCATTTATATGTGGCATATAGAATAAGAGCATAGAATGGTAGGTAACAGAGGCTGGAAGGATGGTGTTGTGGAAATACTGACCAAAGGGTGCAAAACTTCAGTTAGGGGAAATAAACTTGAAAGGTCTACTATAGGACATGGTGATCATAATTGCCAATTTTCTTGTTTTTTGTTGGTGAGTTCATTTAATGACTACAACAAGTATTTGTTTTCTTCTGAATGCGCAGAGTCTATTTTTAAACTATTTTCTTTATTGTTTCATTTCTATCTCTTTTTAATCAGATACATATTTCTTCACCCTGATATTTTCTTGGTTCTTGTGTTTGGTGATTTATGAGTCATTATTTCATGAATAAAAACACAATTTGATTAGCATAGGTTGCTTTTATAGATTTATTCTGCAGGTACATGCTCTGTTTCTCTACATGTTTAAGTTATATGTGTGTGCATGATGTAATTGTGGATTATTTTGGTTATATGTGCATATATATAAAATATATATAAAAATTATAAACATCCATAAACATTTATAAACTATGCAGCATATGTATACATTTATATTATATATTGTACGCTATATATTTCATATAAGAGCCTATATATTACATACTATGTCTTGTTTTTTGTGTTTTACTGTTATATTTCATGTTGTGTTGCATGGTTGCACGTTATACACAAGTGTATAGGTATTTAAATGTGAGTTTGTATACAGTTACAAAATGTAAGTTTCCTGAATGATTCTTTGGCTCCAGCTGTCTTCTGTTGGTCTCAACTTATCTTCAGTATTTTCAATGAGCGTATTTTTGTCGTATTTTTTGCTATTTTCCTCCTACAACCAATCATCCTAGCTTTTACTTCTCATTTCTAGTGCCATTCCCTGATCCAAGAAGAAATTTCTAATCTGTTTATCCAACAAACAATAATTGAGTGGTGTTCACTAATGTGTATATTGAGTGTGCATCAAATCATAAGCAACTATCTTCTTTATCTTAGTACTCACATGAAGGTAGATGAGCTCACTAGAGACTGGATTTCCAGAATTGGCCATCTCCTGCTTGATCATGTCTCTGTGTGACTATTTTGAGAGATAATCTTTTGAGATAAGCATTTTTGGATAACATAAAAGGTTCCACTTATGCTGCTCAAAATCAGATTTTACCAGAGCTGTGTATTAAGGTAACAGGCATTTGTGCAGCCCTTAACATTATATCATGCTTCTTATTATAACATTATATCACGCTCCTTTTGTGCATTGCCCTATTGAAAACACAGATAAGGGAAAGTAAGATAAGTAGGCAATAGATTTAGTAAAAACATTGTATTAAACCCTAATAATAACTGTTCATATATTCTACTATGTCTGTGTGGTTCCATTTAAAATTATACATATTTATGAGGAATAAAATGTATTCACCTATTAGCAACCACCAATGATTGTGATAAAAGGATTATACTCACAGTCTAGGCCTTCTTTTTGTGCTACCTAACTCTTCACCCTCACCACTTCAGGCTGCTTAGGATATTGCATTTCAGTTGTGACTCCTCTTATTTTACCCTCATGAGAAGAAAATCAAAGCACATTTCATTGCAAGCAATATTTTTTTTTTTAAGAGAGAGGAACCATGAGAGAGAGAAAGAGAGAGAATCAATTTTATTTAGTTTTTCATGTGGCTTTTGTTGCTCTGACACTTAATTGTGTATGTGGTTCTGGGGTTTGCACCTGCATGCTTGTGCATGCCAGGAAAGCACCATAACTACTAAGCCACCGCTCCAGCCCTGTATAAGCAAGTATTTTTATATTGATCATATTGAAGAACATCGAATTCAAATAATAAAATTTCTTTTACACAATTTTCATTTTCTCTACCACTAATAACTGAGACTAGAGTTAATAACAAATTACTTTTAACCTGCCTGTCTCCTGATTGTAACACATCTATGTGTTTAGATTTAGGAGGTAACATCAACACAGTGGATAGATTAATTCCTTGATTTAACTGGAAATGAATGTTTTGATGGGACTATGAATGAACCAAAGTGTCCCATGCCCTATGAAGGTTAGGTCCTACTAATGTACCAACTCATGAAGAGATAGATGAGCAGTAGTGCAGTACATGGAATTACCATTTAAGAATGTACTAGTGCAGAAGTGTGTGTGTGTGTGTGTGTGTGTGTTGGGAGTGAAGGGAAGTTTACAGATTATAAAATACTATATTTCTTCAATTTTTCCAAGAGCTCTTGCTGTATGTCAGCATCCTTGAATCCATAGATAGTGAATTCTTTGAGTAAATAACTGAGCTCTGGAAATGGTAAATGACCTGGAAGCAGAAAAGTGTGAAGAGGACTGCAAGGGCTTCAGTGTTAGTCACTCTGTTGCTGTGGCAACCATTTCTAGCATAACAATAAAACCCATGGTTACATTTATGGTTGTGTTGAGTTGTTGGGGAAAAAAATTTTAGAAAAGAATTTGGCTCATTCATTCTCAGGAGACCCATTTGAATCATTGAAGCTTAATGTCATTTGTCTGTATTTCTTTCAACCATGCAATCCACATAGCAATTTACTTAAATGGTGGATACACATGCCAAATCTAATTATCCCTTATCTCACAAAGCCATTAATCATTCCTATCCATTATTCATTGACTACCCTTAGTTACTACACTTTTCAGTACACGAAACTTCAATACACATTACAATATCATGTTTAGAAGTGGCATTTATCCCAGAAATGTACTGTATGATGTTTCTCGCTTAGTTGAAATAGTCTTGGCGAGGAAAATGGTAGTATGTTTTATGACATTATTCTCATAATCTTTAAAATTAATAATATGAAAACAATATGCTAGAGATCATTGCAAACCTGTAAATAATTATTCCTTGTGATGTCAATTATCTTTGTGTAGTGAAAATGGTGCATGACCGACATAGTATTCGAGGATCCCAAAGCACTTAAAAAAGAAAATATAAGTTGTCGTGGGGGAAGCCGTGTAAGGGGAATATTAAACTAGTTTAAAAGATCAATAAGTGAAATTGGTGGTAACTATAGCATTTTCTGCTCATTTAATATTGTCATTTGCTCAGTTCTACACAGTCATGTTGTGCCATATATGGTTTGAATTTTTTTGTCTGAAGTATTTGAGTGGTGTTGACATGCACTCAAATGATTAAGTTCAGATACCAACCCTACCCCCTTTTTTTCTAAAGACAGAGTGCCTTGGAAACAGCAGAGATCTCAGTGCAGATTTCTCAACTGCAACCAGAGCTCTTTCACCCATGGACAGTGAGGAATTAAACCAAAATGCTTCTCAGTGCCTCCTACATCACCAGTTACTCTGCACAGTGCTGTTACAGCCATTGCATTCACAAGTCTAGTGAAAAGACTAATTGTTCGTGTATATTAGTATCTACAACATATATGCATATACATATATATATACATATATACATGTACACATATACATATATACACAAATACATATATATGTATAATTTTATCATCAATTTCTATAAATGAGGAAATCAAGGGTCATCAAGATTAGACATTATGACCAACCTTCCTAGGTTACAAATAGGCCTGTTCAGATGTGAATCTCAGTTTGTCAGATTCAAACTATAATGTGCACATTTTAAGAATCTACCTTTTATTAATTTGGGCAACTGTTATGGTTTGCCTATGTAGTACTCTAAAAGCTCATGTGTGAGAGAATGCAAGAAAATTTAGAGGTGAAATGATTGGGTTCTGAGAGCCTTAATCAGTGCATTAATCCCCTCCTAGTGATTAACTGGGTGGTCATTGTAGACAGGTAGGGAGTGGCTGTAGGAGGTAGGTCACTGGAGGCATGTCTTTAGATTATATATTTTGTTGCTGGTGAGTGGAGATCTCTCTCTCTCTCTCTCCTCTCTCTGCTTTCTGATTGGCATGTCCTGAGATTTTTCTTCCTGCACACTCTTCTTCCATGATGTGCTTCCTTACCTAATGAGCGACCAGAGCAAAAGAGTTGGCTGTTTATGGACTGAGACCTCTGAAACCATGAACACCAAATGAACGTTCCCTCTTCGAAAATTGTTTGTGTGAGCTCTTTTGGTCACAAAACTGACTGAAACAGCAAGTAGGAGAAACTTGCTCTTTTTTTTTTCAAAATAAAAACTAATGTTACATTTCAAGGATTCCATAGAGAGTACTACATCCAATTTCCTCATTGCAAAGGTGAAAGACTTGATACTCTACCAAGGTAATTCTCTGCATATACGTAGTTGTTCAAATTGAGATAAAGAACACATCTCCTACCTTTTAATCTCAATTTTGTATATCTACAGGACCATGCAGCATCATGTCATCCTTCCTCTTTCATTACCTCAATTTCCAACTAAAATCTGTACATAATATAAGATTGACCTCAAAATCTCCATTTCTCAAAAACCCTTACAAAATTTTCCATACACAAAGAATTTCTCTTTTTGTGGGAAACAAATAAGACATATACATGGTACAATTAGTCTTTTCCAATTTGGTCTATTTTTGTATCTATCACTTGTGATAATCATTTGTCCTTTCTTGAACATATTCATATTTTACCTTACCAGCTAGACAAAGAAAAAATTCTGTATGCCCCCTTGTAGTTCTCCACTTTTGCCTAAGTCTTTCCACTTATTTCTTTTGCCATGGTAGATACTCAATCAGTATTTGATGATTGAAAGATTGATGTTTAACCAGGAAAGAGAATACTTTGCTTAGTTTATTTCATTTACAGGGTACAGGAAGTCAAATAATATGTGCTTTTATCATTTAAAAGAAAAGGAAAAAGAGAATTACACAGATTGGAAATTCACTGCAGTGTTCTCCCAGCTACCGTGGAGGAGGAAAGCAGAAAAACAGCAATTTTATCAGCCAGCTTTTCTGTACTGTTCATCGAGGCCACTGAGCTCAGTATTCTGACATGGACTGCCTGAAAATAACTGCTAATGTTTATATTTCAAAATGCACCTATATTTCACATATTTTATCACACCTTTAGAGCACTGACTTGTACATAGATTCCTGAAAAGGCTTTGTAAGCTCAAGTCGGGATGAAAAGGAAAAAGGCTGCAACTGGCCTGATCTTGTAGAAAGAAATTATGGAAGTATAAAAAAATAGATACTTTTAGACAGGGGTTCTTTACTGAAAGGAAAAGAAACTCAGATGCCCTTTCTCCCATTTGTTCCCTTCTACATATCTACATATACTGATTGCCCCAAACACCTTCAGAGTAACTTACATTGTGGGGACAGCAAAAGGACCTCTAGGTGACAAGCAATAGGAATACTAAGAAAACCTGGTTTCCAAGTATGAGGATTCTCTAGCGTAGCTTCTCCAGAATATCACATGAATGACCATAATTTCTGCTTTAGTGAAAGACTTTTCCATCCTATTAAAAGACACAATTATGACAAATTTAATTATAGATCTATTTGGTTTTCATTTATTATTCATGATAATTCAGACTCCATTCTACAAAATAGAAAGAAATCTCACACTGGGACTAGCAGAACAGAGTGTTGTTAAGTGGGAACAAGGAAACAGAACATTTTTTTTTAAACATTGATTGGTTAACATTAGTTTACTGCAAGTTACTTTTTTTAAGGAAAGGCTAAAACAGAGATTTCCATATTACACTGCCTGGGGTAGATTGGAATCTCTTATTTTCAGGAAAGACTGGTCTGTTTGGGTATCTGTTAGGTTCTTAAAGTTTCAGTTTGAGTATGTGGCCCTTAGCATCAGTGACTCCATTTTGATTAGGCCTGGCCCACAAGCTCAGTCCAAAGGAATAACCTCCAGAAACTGGAGCTTATCTCTTTTCTTTGGGATGGGATCTAACCATAATTAGCACCACCAATCACCCCTTTGCCCAGGTTCCAAATCCACATGTTACTATGGACCTTTTTCTCTTCCTTACCTAC
This sequence comes from Aplodontia rufa, assembly GCA_004027875.1. Taxonomy (NCBI): domain Eukaryota; kingdom Metazoa; phylum Chordata; class Mammalia; order Rodentia; family Aplodontiidae; genus Aplodontia; species Aplodontia rufa. The sequence continues at coordinate 15,986 of PVKS010011897.1, read as the reverse complement.
TTACTTCATCTAATGAATCAGCAATTTCTATTCAATCTGTCTCCAAAATATCCCTGGAATATTTCCACTTGTCTCCAACCTGTTATTAACATCATCATTATCTCTTAACTAGACTATATATACTCCTTTAAACTATTTTCCATCCCCCTTTAACACCAACAAAATTCAGATATTACGAATGCCAACTTCCAAGTTGGAAATCTCACTGATTAGCTAAGTGATAGCGGGTAAATTTCTTACACTTTTTATAAATTGGAAATAATAGTTATATCTTCTTCACTTAGTTGTTACAGATATTAATGTGATGTAGATGTGTGTGTGTGGGTGGGGATTTATGTGTCTATTCCAAAAGAAGCCTGGTACAAAAGAAGTACTCCATAAATATTTGCTATTTTTATTGTACCCAATAGGCCCAGGGACATATAAAATGCATATCTTATTATGCTCTTTCAAGCTTAAAACCATTTAATGACTTCCTATTATTTTTGGAATATATTCCAAAATTTCTGATACAGCTCCAAATACGCTTGCAAGTTTCACCTCTGTACACTTCTCCAGCCATGTCCTTGCTGTCTACTGTCTCCCTCATTATCTGATCATTAGCACCAATGGCTTAATTTGAATTTCTTAGGCACACAGCACTATTCGGGTCTAAGCTCTATTCCCCCTGTTCAGCTAAATTCCCCCTTTCTTGGGCTGAACTCCCAAGCATTCACCCTTTAATCCTGATGTTCTTTCAGAGTACAATTTTAAAAGTGCTTTCTCAGAGGCATTTATTATGTGACATTGTAATGTGACTACTCAGGCTAGATCAAGTCCCTCTTTTTATGCAATCTTCTAATAAATAGAATTACAGCTAATTAATTACTTACGTAGTTCTATGTCTTTCTTCCTTTTTCTATTGTAAATTTTATTACATTATGTTTATTTTGAAACAGGCAATGTCTGTTATAGCACTAGTGCATAAAATAGTACTTAATACATAGTTTATTAAGTAGCTCCTAAATAAGTCAATTAATAGATGAAAGCGTTAGAAAAATAACAGATTTACTCTAATTTTGCTCCTTGACTTTTTAGGGGCTCATCCTGTATCTCCTTACCAGGAGGAGAGCCATGAACACCGTAGGGTCCATCTTATCCCACCACTTTTTAAGTAAAAACTACTGCTCATGCAGTAGTAAGAAGGGCCTTTCTCATTATTCCTAAGTCCTGAATTGCAATGTTTTCCTTTCCACCATCACTGGGAAAGGAATCCCAGACTACAACTCAGTCACTAGTTGTGATAAGTTGACCAATTCATAAAGTTGTAGATTACTGAAAGTGTTAATCCCAAGGTTCAAAATTCAAATTTTAGAAATGAAATCAGTAAAATACAAAGATAAAAAAAATGTTGTGGGACCATAAACAAGTATTTCTCCTGCCTCATCTAATTAACATCATACTAGGCCATGAAATGTAAACTGTGATGCAATTTTAAATTGTTCTCAAATTAATATTAGAGATACATGTTTTCCAATATTTATATTAGGGAAATTCAGAATAGCCAAGTTATGGAATCAGTCTTGGTGTCTCGCAACAGATGAATGGATAAAGAAAAACTTCTGTATATACACAATGGAGTTCTATTTAGCCATGAAGAAGAATTAAATTATTTCATTTGTAGGAAAATAGATGGAATTGGAAACATAAGGCAAAGTGAAATAAGCCAGACTTATAAAGTCAAAAGTCAAAATTTGGAGGAGTAACATGGTGACCTGAAGGGAGGCAGCATTTCCTGAGGCTCTGGGTCTGCTTGGGAAAATCCCAGTTTATCTTCAATTTCCAAGAGACACCCTACTATCTGAAGAAATAGACATGCTTCAAAATGGGCACTGGCTTGCTATCATAATACACCGTGAGAGCTCTCTCAAAGAAAACCATCACAACAAAGCAAAGCCATAAGAAGCTCCAATTACTCCAAAGAGTAACTTGCTTGAAGTACAAGACATGCTCTCAGCTCAGAAAATGAGGAAAAGGGGAAATAATTCCTCTCTTCAACCCCACAGCTCTCCACCAAAGGATCCCATAGCTGGAGCCCTAGATGAAAACCAAAGGCATTGTATCAGCATTATGATTTGTAATGCAAGCAAAGAGTTGAGAGATGAAATAAGAAAAGAGTTCAGACAGCAATTTCAAGAGGTGAGAGACAACTTCTACAGGGAAATAAGTGAACAATACCATGAGATGAAAGATCAGCTATACAAAGATACAGACATCCTGAAAAGAGATGTATCAGAGCTATCAGGATTGAAAAACACGGTTAACCAAATCAAATCTTCACTGGAAGATACCAACACCAGAGTATACTCCACTGAAAATAGAACTTCAGCTCTTCAAGAACAAGTATCGGACAATGAGGATAAGCTAAACAATGTAGAATTCAAAGAAGAAAAGCAAGATAAACAGCTTACATTACATAATCAGAACTTCCAAGTAATATTTGATGAGATGAGGCATAATAATCTGAGAATCATTGGCCTGGAGGAAAATTCTGAACAGCAAACAAGAGGCTTCAAGAACCTTTTAAGCAAATTCATAAGTGAGAACTTCCCTCATTTTACTATTGATCCGGAATATCACATTGAAGATGCTTATAGAACTCTAAATAGACCTAATCAATCAAGAAACTCGCCAAGACATATCATATACAAAATGAATAACAGAGAAATTAAGGAGAGAATTCTAAAAACTGCTAGAGGAAAGCCCCAAATCACATTCAGAGGCAAACCAATTCAGATCACTATGGATTTTTTAGAGCAAACAATGAAGGCCAGAAGAGCTTGGAAAAATATCTTTCAAGTGTTACAAAATAACAACTTCCACCCAAAGATAATATAGGCGGCAAAACTCAGCTTCAAATGTGATGGGGAAATTAAATACTTCAATGATAAACTCAAGCTAGCAAGATACATGAACACAAATCCTCCTCTACATAACATTCTCAAAGATGTTCTCCATTCATAAGAAAATGCCAATGATATCCTAAATCCTTAAATGAGGGCAAGTCAATAATCATATTATACAAAAGCTGACTTCCAAGATGACTCAAAATAATGTAATCGATACAAAGTCAGAGAATCAGCCTCCCATATCTATTCCAACCTTGAATCTGAATGGTCTCAATGCCTCAATTAAAAGACACAGACTGACCCACTGCATAAAAAAAAATTCAAACAATATGTTGCCTGCATAGACACATTTGACACTCAAAAATAGACACAGGTTGAAAGTGAATGGAAAGCAAAATGTCTACAAGGCCAGCGGCCCAAAAAAGCAAGCTGGCATGGCGATTCTAATTTCTGATAAAATTAATGTCCAACTAAACTAGTCAGAAAGGACAAAGAGGGTCACTTTATCATACTAAAAGGGCAGTTCATCAAGAAGATATAACGATAATTAACGTTTATGCACCCAATTATAAACCCCAAATATATGGAAAAAATACTTAAGGACATTAATCCCCTCATTGATCTCAACACAATAATCCTGGGAGACTTCAACACACCATTATCAACTTTAGAAGATCATCAAAACAAAAAATCAATAAAGACATCTCCAATCTGAACAACTCTATTAATCAATCAGGCTTAACAGACATCTACAGAATATTCCATCCTAAGACAGCTGAATTTACCTTCTTCTCAGCGGCTCATGGATCCTTCTCTAAAATAGAACACATCCTAGTTCACCGGGATAATCTTAACAAATATAAAAAAGTGGATATAATCCCATGTATTCTCTCAGATCATAATGCTATGATCTCAGCAATCAACAACAAGAGAATCAACAGAAACTACTCAAATACTTGGAAATTGAATAATTACCTCTTAAACGAAGGATGGGTAAAAGAGGAAATGAGAACAGAGATTAAGAAGTTTTTGGATTTAAACGAGAATGAGGAAACAACACACCGAAACCTCTGGGACAGTATGAAGGCTTTCTTAAGAGGTAAATTTATACATCAAAAATCTAGAAAGAGATCAGATTAATAGCCTTATGCTTCAACTCAAACGACTACAAAAGGAGGAAAAGTCCAACCCTAAATCTAACAGAAGACAGGAAATTACTAAAATCAGAGCTGAAATCAACGAAACTGAGAACAAAAAAGCTATTCAATCTATTAACAAATCTAAGAGTTGGTTCTTTGAAAGAGTCAATAAAATCGACAGATCCCTTGCCAACCTCACCAAAAGGAAGAACAAAATGAAGCAAATCAACCAAATCAGAGATGAAAATGGGGATATCACTACAGACTCATCCAAGATCCAGAAGATTATCAGAATATATTCTGAAAATTTATACTCTGCTAAGTTTGATAACATGGAGGACATGGACAGGTTCTTGAACTCACATGACATCCCCTCTTTAACACAGGAGGACATTGGAAACCTAAACCAACCTATCACAGAAAGCAAAATTGAAGCAGCCATCAAAGCTATCCCAAAAAAGAAAAGCCCAGGTCAGGATGAATATATGGTGGAATTCTACCAAACCTTCACAGAAGAACTAACACCGATCCTCTACAAGCTCTTCCAGGAAATTGATAGAGTGGGATCACTCCCAAACACTTTTTATGAAGCAAATATTACACTGGTCCCAAAGCCCAACAAGGACACATCAAGGAAAGAAAACTACAGACCAATTTCCCTGATGAACATTGATGCAAAAATCCTTAATTTTAAAAAGCACATTAAAAAGATAATACATTATGATCAAGTGGGCTTCAGTCCAGAAAAAAAGGCTGGTTCAACATATGCAAATCAATAAATGTATTTCACCACATAAACAGAATTAAAAACAAAAATCATATAGTCATCTCAATTAATGCAGAGAAGGCATTTGATAAAATTCAACACTTCTTTATGCTGAAAACTTTGGAAAAGATAGGGATCAAGGGAAGATACTTTAACTATGTCAGATCCATTTATGACAGACCTATAACCAACATTATCCAAAATGGAGAAAAACTGAAAGCATTTCCACTAAATTCAGGTACTAGTCAAGGCTGTCCGCTCTCCCCACTCTTGTTCAATATAGTCCTTGAAGCCCTTGCAGAGCTATCAGCAAGACAAGGAAATCAAAGGTATTCGTATAGGAAAAGAGGAAGTTAAGTTATCTCTATTTGCAGATGACATGATTTTATACTTGGAAGACCCACTAATATCGGCCAGAAGACTCCTAGAGCTCATAGGTGATTTCAGCAAAGTAGCTGGCTACAAGATCAACTCCAGTAAATCATTAGCTTTCCTTTACTCCAGCAACAAATCCGCAGAAGAAGAAATCAGGAAATCTCTGCCATTCACCATCTCCTCCAGAAAAATGAAATACTTGGGCATTAACCTTACAAAGGATATTAAGGACCTCTACAAAGAAAACTATGAAACACTAACAAAAGAAATTACAGAAGACCTGAGTAGATGGAAAAATATTCCATGCTCATGGTTAGGAGGACTCCATATAATAAAAATGGCCATTCTACCCAAAGTCATATACAGATTCAATGCAATCCCCATCAAGATACTTATGGCATTCTTCACAGATATAGAAAGAGAAATTCTCAAGGTCATACGGAATAACAGGGGACCCAGACTAGCCAAAACATTACTCTATAGAAAGGAAGAAATAGGGGGTATCTCAATACCTGACCTGAAATTATATTACAGAGCTGTAGTGGCAAAAACAGCATGGTATTGGTATCAAAACAGAACCAAAGATCAGCGGAACCGAACAGAAGATCCTGAGACAAACCCTCATACCCTCAACTATTTGATCTTTGATAAAGGGGGCAAAAGTATAGTGTGGAAGAAAGATAGCCTGTTCAACAAATGGTGTTGGACAAACTGGACAGCCATTTATAGACAACTGAAGCTGGATCCTTATCTTTTGCCCTGCACAAAAATTAAATCAAAATGGATCAAAGATCTGGACATTAAGCCAACAACTTTAAACTTACTAGAAAAAGAAGTAAGGTCAACACTACAGGACATAGGAGTTGGCAGCTACTTCCTTAACAAAACTCCCATGGCTCAAGCAGTAAATTCAAGAATAAATGAATGGGATGCAATTAAACTAAAAAGTTTTTGCACAGCTAAAGATCCAGTCAAGAGCATCAAGAGAGAACCTACAGAATGGGAGAAAACCTTTGCCTGCTACACCTCGGACAGAGGGCTAATATCCAGAATATACAAGGAACTAAAGAAACTAAACTCCCAAACTCACAAATAATCCAATCAATAAATGGGCTACGGAACTCAAAAGGAACTTCTCTCCAGTGGAAATCCAGAAAGCCCATAAATACATGAGGAAATGCTCTACATCATTAGGTATAAGGGATATGTAAATCAAAACTTCAATGAGATACCACCTCACTCCTGTTAGAGTGGCAAAAATGAAAAATTCTAACAATAACAGATGCTAGAGAGGCTGTGGGAAAAGAGGAACACTGTTACACTGCTGGTGAGACTGCAAACTGGTTCATCCACTATGGAAAGCAGTTGGGAGAATCCTCAAAAAATTAAGGATGAAACCACCTTATGACCCAGCTATCCCACTCCTGGGTATTTTCCCAAAAGAGTTAGAATCAGCATATTATAGTGATGTGGCTTCCTCAATGTTTATAGCAGCTCAATTTACTATAGCTAGATTATGGAACCAACCCAGATGCCCCTTACTGGACAAGTGGATACAAAAACTTTGGTACATATATACAATGGAATACTACTTGGCCATTAGAGAAGACAATATTATGGCTTTTGATATCAAATGGATGGAGATGGAAAAAATTATGCTAAGTGAAGTATCCCAATCTGAGAGACTCAAGGGCCCAATGGTTTCTCTCATCTGTGGAAGCTAGAATACATGGGGAAGCAGTATGTTAGATGGCTAAGCTAACAATAACTTTAAATTGTGTGATTCTCAGCGCAAAAAGGGGATGGCTCCCTAGGTTACTTGGAGGTGTAGGGAGGGGGAGGGGGTAGGGGGTAGGAAGAACTCGTAGGAGACTGGAGAGTGGGAATATGGGGGAACCATCTCAGAAGCAGATCTCAGTCCTCCACGAGATATCCATTTAACTCAGGAGTTCTTCTGGGGGAAAGAGCAACAGGGAAACCCAAGCTGGACATTCATGATTTGGCATTAGTCCTGGATAACTAAGTATATATACATTGGTTTTTGATTGTTTGATAATGTTTCCCCCTCAATTGTATCTCTATGTACATCTAATAAAAAAATCAAAAAAATTTCATCGTATGTGGAACCTAGAGATAAAAAGGAATTATAAAAAGTGAGATCCCACCAAAAGTAAATAAATAAATAAATAGCCCAGAGGGAAATGCAGTAGAAGAGGTAGGTGGTCAAGGTAGTGAGAAGGGAGGAAAAGGGAAGAACTGGAGTATAAAATTGACCAAATTATCCTATATGTAAGTGTGAGTATACCACAACAAATTCCACTTTTATATATAATTATAATGCACCAATAAAATATATATACATTTAAGTAAATAGAAGGAAGACCAGAAGAGTACAGAAGGTGAAAGGAGAGAAGGAAAGAGAACATACTAGGGAATTAATTGGGGCAAATTATGTGCATCTATTAATATGTCCCATGAAATCTCTCTACTATGTATAATTGTAATGCATTAACAATAATATCATTAATTCTAAATTAATTCAAATTAATTCTAAATAAGAAAAAAGGAAGATAAAGTATAGAAACCTGTTTTTGCTTGGTGCCTTAAAATCTGATCCATTCTTATTCTTTTCATTATGACGGAAAAGTGGTATCTCCAATTTGAAGAAAGTGAAATGTATAAAATACAAATTTTGAAATAAAATTACTGACTCCAGTTATAAGTTTTTTTAAAATGGTACTGGGAATTGAATCCAGGGCACTTTACCACTGAGCTACATCCCCAGCCTTTTTAATTTTTTTTTTTGAGAGAGGGTCTTGCTAAGTTATTTAGGACCTCACTAAGTTGCTGAGTTGCTGAGGATAGCCTTGAACTTGGTATGCTACTCTTTCAACTTTCCTAAATTAATGGGATTACAAGATTACAAGAGTGTGCTACCATGCCCAGCCAATTATAACAGTTTAAAAAGCAATTCATTTTAATTATAAATCTCTAAACAGTTGTATGTATTTTCTTTGTGTCCTCAGATAGGGAATAACCCAATTGCAGGAGATCTTAGTTTCATTAAAAACATATTTATTTAGATTTTCAGTGTGCCATATTATTAAGCAAAGTAGTTGTGATTTTTCAGAATGATCACATATAATTGACCCTCCATATTTGTAGATTTTGTATTTGTGTATTTTACTAACTTCAGATTTCAAATATGTGAAAAAATTGTCTGCTATGAACATATGCAGACTTTCATCATTATTCCCTAAATGGTATAACAACTATTTAAATAGTATTTACATTGCTATAGGTGTTATAGACCATCTAAAAATAATTTAAAATATGTGGAAGGATATGTGTAGGTTACATGCAAATACTATGCCATTTTATATAAAGACTTGATATATTTTTATATATTTTTAAGAGGTCTGGAAACCAATTCCCCATTGATACTTCAGGACAACCACATATAGTTGTGTTTAAACAGCTTCATTGTTGAACATTTCTATCATATCTAACTCTATTCTACACCATCATTGCCACTAGAAAATATTATGTAGCACTTCATTGAAGTTATTTTACATTTTCTATGCTTAGGCAATCTTGACCAAATGTGAGCATTCTCTTTTTGTCAATCTAGAGTAGTTGAAGCATATTTACTTAGTGACAATAGCAATTCTATAAATATACACAAATATACTATGACCTAAAGAAGATTTCAGGTAAGAGGAAGGTTGTTATCTGAATTAGAGATTATACATTATATGTATCTTAGTTGTTTTTACACTTGAAGTTCAATTGCTGTTTTGTTCTTGCTGTTCCAAGGCTCTTTCTCTTCTTTCTCTGTGTGTCACAGATATTTATATTCCTCTTTTCCTAACCTAACCTTTCCCTGATTATAGGCATTGTGCTAATTACTCACTGTGATTCTAAGCTTCAACACAGATATCTTTTTTCCTACTTCTGCAAAGCACAAAAAGCATCAATATTCAATGGGGAGTTCTTAAAAATAACTTGGGAATAGATTTTCCTCCAGCAGGTAACTACCTATTTAAGTGCATAAAATATACATTCAGGAAGCATAGTTTTGAAATTCTATAGACTTTCCAAATGAAAAATTCATAATGTTATTAAGTGTAAATATTGTACCAGGTCATATCTAAAGGATAGAAAATCTAGTAAGTGAAAATGCCGCTACTCTGGGACCTAAAGATTTCCTACCAGAGAGGATGCACAGAATAGGTTCCTGTAACAGTAAAGAACCAGAAGTTTATTGCCTCCATGTTTTTGTTGTGTGGGTATGTTTAAGCAAACTACCAAAACCGGAGTTTCCTGAATGTGTTTAGTTCCACCTACAAAATTCTGGCTCTGTTGGTGTTAAAATGATATACTCCTTAAAAAAAAGAAAAAAAAAGGATATCACATAAGATCTAGATTTCTATCTTCCATTGGAAAAAAAAAAACCCCACGAGATTGTCCAGCTCTGGATCCTGGTCCAGTTCTGCAGCAACTAGGGCTTGCACTGCCCTCACCTGTCTTTACCTCCCACACTGAGACATCAATCTCTATGACTTTCCTAATGTTAGACTGGAAAAAACAATTTTTTAAATGCCTATATTTCTATCAGGAGTGGTAGGATTAAAAATGGACCTAGATGTCCGATTGTTTCATATAAAAGAAATGCAGTCCAGGGAGAGAGAAAGACAATTTCTTTGCAGAAGCAAAGAATATTCTATATATTTAATTTGTAAGGGTATCTGTATGAAACACTGCATCTTTGACATCCCACCCACTCCGATTTGCTATGCATATTTAGATTAGCTTGCTTGTCTCTTAGGGAGTTGAAGGCACAAGCATAGAGACAATAATCTGTTAGCTATAATGTGAGATGACTTGAACACTGGATGTGTGAACGTATGGATACTTAGAAAAAAAGGGGCAAAGGATTTATTCCCAATGCCAATGCACTATATTTGGCAAGTGGGCTTATGTGTGATTTTAACTTTCCTCTGTTTCCTTTTTTATGTTATAAATTTTTCACTGTGTACTTATGGTATTTTTCACAACAGAGAAAGAATAAACTCAAAAAGAAAATAAAGAAATGGTTTGGGCAGAATTCTAAATATGTATCCCCTGTTTGTTTCCCTCTGGATGCAATTAATGCAAACTTCAATCTTCATAGAATCTAACCCAAAATGCAAGGGTCTTTATAATCAGTCTTCTCAAATTGATTTTCACTCAATCAAACCCTCCTCTCCAGGCATATTGATTTTTTTATTGTCCCTTTAACACACCTGAACTCTGAACCATTTCCTCCTCCACATTTTTATTTATTCTGTTAACACTCTGACTTCCATCCCATACCAGGTTATCTTATTTTGTTAATGTATCAAAATATGCACATCATCAAGGCCAGTTCACATTCCTTATTAGTGCTTTCCTGAGTTTCCTGAAATGACCACTGTCCTCCCTAATTCTCACTGCATGATTGGAGCAAACAGTTCAGTCTTCACACTAATTGTTCCTAATATTTTCTTTTCTCTGAGGAATTCTAAGATGCTGAGATAGTAATTGTTTTTATGACACAAAATGTTCCATGGTTTAAAAACAAAAATCTTCAGAAATCTTTGGTTTAAACAAAATTAGCTAGATTTACTTATTAGAGTACTTTGAAAAATCATTAAAGCATGTATTATGGGTTGGATGTGAGGTATCCCCCAAAAGCTCTGGTGTGAGACAATGCAAGAAGTTTTAGAGGTGAAATGATTGGTTATGAGAGCTTTTACCCAATCAGTGAAGTATCCCTAGGGATTAACTGGGTGGTAACTGTAGGCTGGTAGGGTGTGGCTGAAGGAGGTAGGTTGTTGGGGGACATATGGTGGGGGTGTATATTTGGTGAGCTGAGTTTAGTCTCTCTCGCTTTCTGATTGCAATTCCTTTAGCCACTTTACTCCACCATACCCTTTAGTTATGATATTCTGCCACAGGTCAAGTCACAAAGAATGGAACCAGTCTTCTAGGGAGTGAGACTTCTGAAACCTTGAGTCCCCAAATGAACTTTCCCTCCTCTAAAATTGTTCTTGTGAAGTCTTTTAGTCAATGCAGAAAAAAAAAAAAGACAAAAACTAAAACAGCATGCAAGTTTTTTTTGTTAATAATAAAGAAGAGGGTTTTTTAATATCTGGTATGTTACAAATTCTTTGCAAACTCCTTTTTCCGTAGAATTTCATAGAATATTATTCTGCAGAAGACTATGTGGGTAATGGTAGTTTATAATATAGTTGTATATTTATCTCTTTCCTCCAAACTAGCTAACAATTTTCTCAAAACATTAGACATGGTTTTTGCAACTTTTTCTGTGCTCTGAAGTCCTTGAGTAATTATGAGCTGTGTACAAAAACTACAAGCAAGTTAAAAATGGTTCCAATAATACATTGTCTTTTGGTTAAGATATTGGAGCAGTAGAGAAGAAGGGAGTCTCCTAGATTTAGGTAAAAAGAGAAAACACCCTAAAGGACACCATGTCACTTCTAGACATCTAATAATGCTTCCCTCTTCATGATGCTTGCCTCTCACATCTCCTTTTCTGTCTGGACCAAATGATTTCAAACTTGTGCTTCCGTAGCTCTCCACTGTGAAAGAGGCTTAGGGAGATAGGATCACTTCCATTCAAAATACATACTCATTTTCCCGTTTACTATTGGCAAATTGATAGGAATTATACATCCGTCGTGACTTCTTTTAAAGATAAATGTGAGGCCTGTGAATGATAATGCACTTTACTATTTATTCAATTTCAAAATGAATGACAAGTTGAGAAATCTTTCCTGAAGTCTGGATCCACAGAAGCGCAAGAGCTGACTATCTAACACCTCTGACAAACTGTGGCCTTTCCTTAGTTTTGAAGTACATATGTATGTATGTATTCATAAAGAGAAGTCTGCTTATATTTTCTCACACACATTATAGAACCCTTAAACTCCCAAAGAACCAACTTAACATGCCTTCTTCTATGCTCTCCGAAGGAGATGATATGCAGGTTAAAAATAATTTAGTGTATACTTAATGAGCATGCCAACTATTTTTAGAACACATTGTTATTTCTCCTTAATATTCTTGCCATGACAAACCTTCAGAATTTGTTTCTTTTATTAAATTATTCTTATTTTGCATGTATATGAAGTTACCTGATAACCACGGTGCATCCTCCCTCTTACTGTCCTCTGTATCCTTACTGTTCCAAGTGTAGTCAGGGCACCAGCAGCATGGACCTCACCAGACGGCTTGTTAGAAATGCAGTATTGCAGGTCCAACCTTAGGCACAGTAATTTGGAATATACACCTAACCAAAATCCCTGGGCATTTATTATGTTCATTAAGGTTTGAGAAACTCATATTAAGTTTCCCCTGAATTTTTCACTATGGGTTTAGACATGTGGCTCATAGATTTCTCTCCCAGCTTTTCCTCTTTTCCTGTAGGATATCTTCAAATATTCTCTCTCTCCTAAGCTTCTCGCTTGGATCACCTTTGAGATTAACTTTTCATCCACCCAATCAAAACTCTCCTACCCATTTACCCCCACTACATTCCAAACATGGACGTTTCCTGGAATCTGTGTCCCCTGTCATTGTTGAATTATGTCAAGTCGAATTCCTTGTCCTTCGAGCTACTGTGTACTCTGCTTTCCACACAGATCTTAGCTTCTCATCTGCCCCTCTACCTCATTATTCTCCTCCAAATTCCTAAGTCACAATTACTTCAAGTCACTGAACATATTGTACATTTTTCAAACATCCATGGTCTGATCTCTCTGTGGTCTTTGTCACTATTGATATTTTCCTTCTTTAACCTCTCCTTTTGGGTTGGGGAAGAGTTCAGTGGTGAAACACTTGCATAATATGTGGGAGGCCCTGGATTCACTCACCACCACTGCGGGGGGGAAAAACCCACCACCACCACCATCAACAACAAAACACACTTCCTTTGTCTGAAATAGTCCTTTTTTCATCCTATGAAACCTTAGCTGGCATTTTCTCTTTTCCCCACCTGTGTTCCCATTAACTATGTGGTGTCCATCCATCTATCTCCAGCTTTCTTCTTTCATCTTTCTGCACATTTTCTGTAAGGAATGTTGCCTACTCAAGGGTTCCTCTCCCAGATTCAGTGTGATTGGCTCCTTTTACCTATGACTGACCTGTTCTCGCAGGCTGGGGACTCTCCCTGCTTGTTAACATCTCCCTCTGTCACCATGCCCCAAGCTAAATGTATCCTCCCCCTTCTTGCATTCTGCATTCCCTAATTGGGCCGGTGTCTTTCTCAACTCCTGTATTTTTTATCAGACATATCCAGTTGTCCTCTGAGTTCTTCCAATCCTCTGTCTTAATAACTCTCACATTTCTCCTGCCTCTCTTAGTACGTTGTTACCAACTTAGTTCAGTGTTTCTTCATAATTTTTTACTTTCTTTGTAATAATTGTCCCCTACTAGGTTGTCTTGATCCTCACCTGCAAGGTTCTTTTAATCATTTTTTTTAACTTCCTTCTCAATGAAAAAGCTTCATTTCTTATATTGTCATCACCCCATTGGGTTTTTTCATGCATGTCCACTAAAGCAAGGAAGGCCTTTGAATTCATATCAATAGGAAAGAAAGGTCAGGAAGGTGAATAACTCAAATGAGAAAAAGTTTCTCAGTCAACCCTCCCTCTGATATCTATGAGCATAGGTAAAAATGAGGCAAAATTAAAGTAATAGCAAATACAGATGAACATAAATAATAGTGAATAAAAATAAAGCAAAAGTTCCTGTTGATTCTGGGTCAAAAATACATTTACTAATTATCCTTAAGATTTTCTACCTTAACTTTAGTTAGTTGTGCTTAAAATAAACTCTAGTCCTTGCCCATCCAATTTAGATATGGCTCATTCCTGTGTATGAAACTTTGTTCTTTGAAAATTCTGCTCAGGATTATATCTTATTCCTAAATTCTTCACCCCCCAAGTAGACTCAGACATTTCCTTTTACCAAAGCTGCATCTCCTTAAAGGGCACCTGGGAAGCTACCTTGTTTTTATTTAAGAGAGAGAGAGAAAACCAATTTTTATTTAGTTTTTCATGTGGCTTTCACTGTTTTGACACTTAGTTGTGCATGTGGTGCTGGGGTTTGAACCCGCACACTTGTTCATGCCCAGCAAGTGCCATAAGTGCTGAGCCACTGCTCCAGCTCCTAGAAGCTATCTTATAGCTTAGCCTCATGGGGTTGTGTTAACAAAAGGGAATTATTCCAAGAGTTTGCAAAAGATTCTAAAATCTGAATAGGGAGGAATCAGACTACTAAATGGGGCCATAAAAATGTTCAGTACCATAGCTAAGCCCCTTATATCAGTCAGCTTTCCTTCTTTCCATCACTGTGACAAAATACCTGAGATGAACAGCTTAAAAAGAGAAAACATTTATTTTGATACATGGTTTCAGTCCATGGTCCCTTATTTTCTGGGCCTATGATGAGGCAGACTATCATGGCAGGACTGGGTGGTGGAGCAAAGCTGATCACCTCATGGTGGCCAAGAAGAAGGGGTAGGGGTTGGGAATGGGAGGCAGCTGGATATAAAATAAACCCTTCAAGGACATGTACCCACTGGGCTAGTTCTTCTTATTAGGTCCTCTCTCCTAAGTTTCCACCACCTCCCATAGCCCACTAGTCAATCCATAGCTGGATTAACTCATCTCTGAGTTCATTATCCTGATAATCCAATCACCTCCCAAAGGCTCTAGCTCTGAGTACTGAAACAATGGGGGCTAAGCCTTCAACACATGAGCATTGGGGGTATTTCAGATCCAACCCATGAAACCAACAAAGATCCTGTACAGACAAGTGCATGTATAGGGAGAGAAGTCTGTGGCAACTGCTAGTAACTACTGTGTTGAGGTTGCCTAGAATTCAAGAGAGCTAGGAGTCTTACCAAAGAATACCAGTATCATTTTCTCAAAAGCAAATGTGCAGCACATTATTTCTTATGAACTGAAATACAGAAACTAACATACACTTTGGGTTTTATTTTGCTTTCCTCAATGTCAATATGTAAAATAAGTCCATACATTAAAAATGATATAAATAGGTAATCCTTGAAAATAAAAAAATACCAGGAATATTTCTTTTTAGGAACTTAAAGATGAAGGAACTGAACTAACTAGTGCTCAGTAAATTTCAGGACTTGTCATACATGGATTTTAGACATATTTTCTCATTTAATTTGTATAAATACAATCATAAAGATATATTATCAATCGAGAAAATTTTGGATAACAATAAAACCTGAGTACTTCTTAATGCTAAGAACCTTATTAGACATCATGGAGTGTCAGTTATATAGTATTCTTTTTTCAGGTGGTATGCTACATAGTGTCAATGAGTGAACTGCTCAAGGAAGCATGGCTCTTAGTTGGTAATATGTGGCTTTGTTTACTTGACCTCAATGACTAAACCAACTTCATTATAAACATCTACAACATTTAAGAGAGGAGAAGACACTTTTGGATGCACATGAAGTGCTTATCTATTTGCATTTTAGTCCGATCTTTCTGCCAAGAAATCTCCTAGCTATTTTGTATATGCCCCACAATGCCTAGCACTGTGTTCTACCATATACAGCATCGATTAATGCTTCCTGAATTGATGGGAACAATTTAGTGTGCTATTAAGGAACACTCACTGAACCCCAGGAAATGGTTTGTTACTATGTTAATAGGCAACTGGTTATGGAACATATTTTTAAAGAAAATAAAATTATTATCAGAAAACACATTGAGTAAAAATGAGAATTTTATTATA